>OV702281.1:88707526-88710026 GCA_916181665.1 Avena sativa
ATGCCACTACTATCTTTAGTACTGAAAGCTCATAATTTTGCAAGTAAGGATTCCAGGTAGAAACCATATACTGGCTTGGGGAACGAGGCACTAAGATGAAAACATGGCGATATGGAAATACCAAACGAATCCTGGTAGAAACCATAGACCAAACATGTATGGAGGAATGAACCAATGGCGGTCAAAAACACCCGACTCCACGGAAAACGTCCGACTAGCGCAGCACGTGCGACACGATGCTGAAAACTGGCCAATACGGTGCAGAAACACCCACGTATTGCCAAAACGTGGAAACCGGGCAAAAACGCCCGACTCCACGGAAAACGTCCGACTAGCGCAGCACGTGCGTGCGACGCTAAAAACTGGCCAATACGTTGAACAAACATGGCTAATACGCCAGAACGTGGAAACCGGGCAAAAACGCCCGACTCCGTGGAAAACGTCCAACCTAGCGCAGCACGTGCGCGCGACGCTGAAAACTGGCCAATAGGTTGAACAAACATGGCCAATACGCCAAAACGTGGAAACCGGGCAAAAACGCCGGACTCCACGGAAAACGTCCAAACTAGCGCAGCACGTGCGCGCGACGCTGAAAACTGGCCAATACGTTGCAGAAACATGGACCGAACGCCAAAACATGGAAACCGGGCAAAAACGCCCGACTCCACGGAAAACGTTCGACTAGCGCAGCACGTGCACGCGACGCTGAAAACTGGCCAATACGTTGAACAAACATGGCCAATACGCCAAAACGTGGAAACCAGGCAAAACCGCCCGACTCCGTGGAAAACATCCGACTAGCGCAGCACATGCGCACGACGGTAAAAACTGGCCAATACGTTGCAGAAACATGGACCAAACGCCAAAACGTGGAAACCGGGCAAAAACGCCCGACTCCACGGAAAACGTCCAAACTAGTGCAGCACGTGCGCGCGACGCCGAAAACTGGCCAATACGTTGAAGAAACATTGACCGAACGCCAAAACGTGGAAACCGGGCAAAAACGCCCGACTCCACGGAAAACGTCCGACTAGCGCAGCACGTGCGTGCGACGCTGAAAACTGGCCAATACGTTGAACAAACATGGCCAATACGCCAAAACGTGTAAACCGGGCAAAACCGCCCGACTCCGTGGAAAACGTCCAAACTAGCGCAGCACGTGCGCGCGACGCTAAAAACTGGCCAATACGTTGAAGAAACACCCACCGAATGCCAAAACGTGGAAACCGGGCAAAAACGCCCGACTCCACGGAAAACGTCCAAACTAGCGCAGCACGTGCGCGCGACGCTGAAAACTGGCCAATACGTTGAAGAAACATGGACCGAACGCCAAAACGTGAAAACCGGGCAAAAACGCCCGACTCCATGGAAAACGTTCGACTAGCGCAGCACGTGCGCGCGACGCTGAAAACTGGTCAATACGTTGATAAAACGGCTAAAACATGGAAACTGGGCAAAACCCGTGCAGGAATTCCTGCCGCGGCAGAGAAATGGCCCTTTTCTCTACCGCGGCAGCAGTGTACCCCTCCTTCACAGGCTGAAGGGCAGGGGTCCGGGGTGGGGGTGCGTTCCCCAGGTATAGTAGGGGGAGGGTGGCCGAACCCCCCGGGGCGTGCAAGGGTCGTGTTTTCTAGGCAAAACACGTGGATTTGAGTGGGATCCAAGAGGTTGGCGCACGCCCCTAGGCAAGACGTAGCGGTTGGCTCAGTCAGATGACGTTTCCCTGTAACCATCACCGTAAACCGGTCCTTTAGTATCCGTACGGGGATCTGGGTCTGAGGTGTATTGCATGAGGTGTAGCACCATGAAATTGACGATTTGAGCTCCGCCGCGCAAGAACGTGTTAATCCGGTGTCGTCCACGATACTTGAGAGCCGTTGTCCTGGTCATCTAAACGTTCCCAGTCGGTATGATTCCCCAAAAAGGTGATTGCCGCGTTACGTTTTCGTGTTCCATATGGGCTGCTTCTCCTCAGTCGCTCTGGGTGGTCATCCGCGGTAGGCACATTCCATCACCTCTAGTCCCTTCAGAGAAATTTTGCCCCAAGACGGTATCGTTATTGGTGTAACACCCGCGCGTCGTGGACACTCAGGACGCCTTCGTGCAGGCCATTCCCCCGTGCTATGCGTGGGGGAGGCTTGGTTGGCTTGACCGATGTGGATACGCGAGCGGATGAGTAGCTTTGGACCCGTGTATGTTGTTAGATCCCCCGTCCTCGTGCGGCCGACTAGCGACGTCGTGTCCTGTCATTCGTGTGGCTTACGTTACTGTTGCCTTTGAAGTGCTTGCGTGCATGTACCCGACCTTTGGAAGTGGTGCTTTGTACACGCTTGCCTCGCGGCGGACACCTCTGGTTGTTCCGCTGTGGCCTAATGGCGCTTGCGACGTTACCTCGTGGTACTGGCACGTTTCGTGCTCGGTGCTATCAAGGAAGCCTCGCTCTCGCTGTTGGTTTCTGATGCCGCTCACGATAATGGTTAATGGCCCTTCTATTTGCCGC
>OV702281.1:88717526-88720026 GCA_916181665.1 Avena sativa
AAACGACCGACTCCGCGGAAAACGTCCAAACTAGCGCAGCACGTGCGCGCGACGCTGAAAACTGGCCAATACGTTGAGGAAACACCCACAGAACGCCAAAACGTGAAAACCGGGCAAAAACGCCCGACTCCACGGAAAACGTCCAAACTAGCGCAGCACGTGCGCACGACGCTGAAAACTGGCCAATACGTTGAAGAAACATTGACCGAACGCCAAAACGTGGAAACCGGGCAAAAACGCCCGACTCCACGGAAAACGTCCGACTAGAGCAGCACGTGCGCGCGACGCTGAAAACTGGCTAATACGTTGAACAAACATGGCCAATACGCCAAAACTCTGTGGAAACCGGGCAAAACCGCGTGACTCCGTGGAAAACGTCCGACTAGCGCAGCACGTGCGCGCGACGCTGAAAACTGGCCAGTACGTTGCAGAAACATGGACCGAACGCCAAAACGTGGAAACCGGGCAAAAACGACCGACTCCGTGGAAAACGTCCAAACTAGCGCAGCACGTGCGCGCGACGCTGAAAACTGGCCAATACGTTGAAGAAACACCCACCGAACGCCTTAACGTGGAAACCGGGCAAAAACGCCCGACTCCACGGAAAACGTCCAAACTAGCGCAGCACGTGCGCGCGACGCTGAAAACTGGCCAATACGTTGAACAAACATGGCCAATACGCCAAAACATGGAAACCGGGCAAAAACCCCGACTCCACGGAAAACGTCCAAGCTAGCGCAGCACGTGCGCGCGACGCTGAAAACTGGCCAATACGTTGAACAAACATGGCCAATACGCCAAAACG
The DNA here is from genome assembly GCA_916181665.1 of Avena sativa. Classification (NCBI taxonomy): domain Eukaryota; kingdom Viridiplantae; phylum Streptophyta; class Magnoliopsida; order Poales; family Poaceae; genus Avena; species Avena sativa. The sequence continues at coordinate 88,718,332 of OV702281.1, forward strand.
TGGAAACCGGGCAAAAACGCCCGACTCCGTGGAAAACGCCCGACTAGCGCAGCACGTGCGCGCGACGCTAAAAACTGGCCAATACGTTGCGGAAACATGGACCGAACGCCAAAACGTGGAAACCGGGCAAAAACGCCCGACTCCACGGAAAACGTCCAAACTAGCGCCGCACGTGCGCGCGACGCTAAAAACTGGCCAATACGTTGAAGAAATACCCACCGAACGCCAAAACGTGGAAACCGGGCAAAAACGCCCGACTCCACGGAAAACGTCCAAACTAGCGCAGCACGTGCGCGCGACGCTGAAAACTGGCCAATACGTTGAAGAAACATGGACCGAACGCCAAAACGTGAAAACCGGGCAACAACGCCCGACTCCACGGAAAACGTTCGACTAGCGCAGCACGTGCGCGCGACGCTGAAAACTGGCCAATACGTTGATAAAACGGCTAAAACGTGGACACTGGGCAAAACCCGTGCAGGAATTCCTGCCGCGGCAGAGAAATGGCCCTTTTCTCTGCCGCGGCAGCAGTGTACCCCTCCTTCACAAGCTGAAGGGCAGGGGTCCGGGGTGGGGGTGCGTTCCCCAGGTATAGTAGGGGGAGGGTGGCCGAACCCCCCGGGGTGTGCAAGGGTCGTGTTTTATGGAAAAAACACGTGGATTTGAGTGGGATCCAAGAGGTTGGCGCACGCCACTAGGCAAGACGTAGCGGTTGGCTCAGTCGGATGACGTTTCCCTGTAACCATCACCGTAAACCGGTCCTTTAGTATCCGTACGGGGATCTGGGTCTGAGGTGTATTGCATGAGGTGTAGCACCATGAAATTGACGATTTGAGCTCCGCCGCACAAGAACGTGTTAATCCGGTGTCGTCCACGATACTTGGGAGCCGTTGCCCTGGTCATGTAAACATTCCCAGTCGGTATGATTCCCCAAAAAGGTGATTGCCGCATTACGTTTTTCGTGTTCCATGGGCTGCTTCTCCTCAGTCGCTCTGGGTGGTCATCCATGTTAACCACGGATAATGCGCTTATCCGGTGTCGTCCACGATACTTGGGAGTCGCTGCCCTGGTCTCGTAAACGTTCCCAGTCGGTATGATTCCCCAAAAAGGTGATTGCCGCATTACGTTTTCGTGTTCCATATGGGCTGCTTCTCCTCAGTCGCTCTGGGTGGTCATCCGCGGTAGGCACATTCCATCGCCTCTAGTCCCTTCAGAGAAATGTTGCCCCAAGACGGTATCGTTATTGGTGTAACACCCATGCGTCGTGGACACTCAGGACGCCTTCGTGCAGGCCATTCCCCCGTGCTATGCGTGGGGGGAGGCTTGGTTGGCTTGACCGATGTGGATACGCGAGCGGATGAGTAGCTTTGGACCCGTGTTTGTTGTTAGATCCCCCGTCCTCGTGCGGCCATCTAGCGACACCGTGTCCCGTCATTCGGGTGGCTTATGTTACTGTTGCCTTTCAAGTGCTTGCGTGCATGTACCCGACCTACGGGAAGTGGTGCTTTGTACACGCTTGCCTCGCGGCGGACACCTCTGGGTGTTCCGCTGTGGCCTAATGGCGCTTGCGGCGTTACCTCGTGGTACTGGCACGTTTCGTGCTCGGTGCTATCAAGGAAGCCTCGCTCTCGCTGTTGGTTTCGGATGCCACTCACGATAATGGTTAATGGCCCTTCTGGTTGCCGCTCACGATAA
>OV702281.1:88735026-88742526 GCA_916181665.1 Avena sativa
GCACGGCTGGTACCAGTGCTCCGAAAGGCGTGTCCCTCGGGGAACTGCGCTGCAACGGCCTGCGGGCTCCCCATCCGACCCGTCTTGAAACACGGAACAAGGAGTCTGACATGCATGCGAGTCGACGGGTTATGAAACCTGGGATGCGCAAGGAAGCTGACGAGCGGGAGGCCCTCACGGGCCGCACCGCTGGCCGACCCTGATCTTCTATGAAGGGTTCGAGTTGGAGCACGCCTGTCGGGACCCGAAAGATGGTGAACTATGCCTGAGCGGGACCGCCGGCTTCGCCCTGTCGTAGCGCCTTAGATGTCGTTGCGAGTTTCACAACGCCGGTAGATATTGTATCTATGCATAACTTGATTTTGCAGGAAGTTGTGAATGGTATGGTTCATGTGCATGTGATGTATGTGTGTAATCCATACGTGATCTGCGAATCACGGTTTTTGTCAGCCGGCTGGAGCCTAGGTGCTGTCTTTTTATTGTATAACGACCTGCGTGTCGGATTCTCTATGTAATTTACTTTACTAAGCTAGTGTAGCTGTTTGGAGAACCCGGAAGGCATGCAAGGCGTTGTACATGTCGGCGACATGGAGTAAGACGGCAAGTGACAAGAGTTGGCATGAGTCAAATTACAGGCTTTGTGGATATGGAGATCGCCATGAAGAGAGCCATACCATTTCACATTATAATTAATTTATTTTGTGTTATTGTTATGTCTCAGTTTTACCTCTGTTAGATAGTCGGTAAATTTTAATCCCTCAAAGAAGGTCTAGTCGGTTTTCCCGCCAGTGTTTGCACCATCACAAGTCGGACATTTTTGGTAGTGGGCTCATAAAATTGAGGTGCTGCCAATTCTTTCCGACTAGGTGTGTTCGAGTCGGACTCTTACTGCAGAAACACTCGGTAAGCTAGACGGGTCTATCACAACGGTTGTGGGACTCGGGGAAAAGTCGGATGGGAGCCGGGGCATGTGATGCCACCCGTCCAACAGGAGTCGCATAAGATGCGATTGACAAGGAGTTGTCTACCTAGATCACTTGGCGGCTAGCGGTGATGCTAAAGCTCACTAGCCGACTTGCTTATTTAGGATCCTGAATCACTAAGTAACCATCGGAGGGGTGTTGGTTCTAGTGGGAGCATAAAATATTAAAATGTTTAATATGCTTGCTCTTTTATGAATACATGTCTTAAGTATTTTGCATATTTTCTGTTGTAGATCATGGCACCAAGTAGCAGTCACTCTCAGATATCCGGTTTTGCGTTGAGAACCATTCTTGAGAAAGATAAACTGAACGACACTAATTTTACCAACTGGTATCGAAATCTGAGAATTGTTCTCAAACAAGAAAAGAAGGACCATGTCCTAGACAACCCACTTCCAGATGAGCCGAATGAGAATGCGACTGTCGCAACCACCAATGCCTACCGTCGGGCTAAGGATGAGTCCACGGATATTAGCTGTATTATGCTTGCTCACATGGAACCGGACTTGCAAAAGCAGTTCGAGCATGTTGAGGCCTACGATATGATCGAAAGCCTCAAAAGTATGTTCCAGGCTCAGGCGAAGACTGAGAGGTATCAAGTCTCTCAGGCTTTGCTGAGTTGCAAGCTTAAGGATGGTGATCCACTGAGTCCGCATGTGATCAAAATGGTTGGTTACGTGCAGTCTCTAGAGAGGCTTGGCTACCCCATAAGCGAAGAGTTCGCTACGGATATAATTCTGAACTCTCTTCCTAGTGCATATGGGCAGTTCATTTCGAACTACCACATGCATGGTATGGATAAGAAGCTCACTGAATTGCATGGGATGCTCAAGCAGGCAGAGGCGGATCTCAAGAAGGGCACCAGTCAAGTGTTGATGGTGCAGAATAAGGCTAAGTTCAAGAAGAGTTCTTGGACTAAGAAGAAGGCTAAGTCAGGAGGAAAGCAGGCTCAGGACCCGGTCCCAAGCGCTTCCTCAGGGACTAAACCATCTCCTTCAGCTGGATCCACTTGCTTCTACTGCAAGGCGGATGGCCACTGGAAGAGGAACTGCAGCAAGTACTTGGCCGACAAAGCCAAGAGTGGAGGTATGACTTCCGACTCAGGTACACTTGTTTGCAATGTTATAGACATATATCTTGCTGATGCACCTAATAGTTCTTGGGTATATGATACCGGATCAGTTATTCACATCTGCAACTCGTTGCAGGGACTGGTAAGAACTAGGAGCGTAGCAAGAGGCGAGGTTGATATTCGAGTCGGCAACAAAGCAAGAGTTGCTGCGTTGGAAGTCGGCACGATGCAACTTCATTTACCTTCCGGATTCATTATGGAACTAAATAATTGTTATTATGTTCCAGTGCTCAGTCGAAACATTATTTCTGCTTCATGTTTGATGAGGCAAGGTTATGAGTCGAATATCAAGAATAATGGTTGTTCTTTGTATTTGAATGATATGTTTCACGGCTTTGCACCCGTCCAGGACGGGTTATTTATTTTGAATCTTCATGGTGAGTCGGTTTATAACATAAATGTTAAAAGGTTGAAACCAAATGATCTGAATATGACTTACTTTTGGCACTGTCGGCTTGGTCATATAAGTTGGAAACGCATGAAGAAGCTCCATGATGATGGACTCCTAACTTCGTTCGACTTGGAGTCGTTCGAGACATGCGAATCTTGCCTACTCGGCAAAATGACCAAGACACCTTTTGCAAAGAGTTGCGAAAGGGCGTCCGACTTGTTGGGACTAGTACATAGTGATGTATGTGGACCAATGAGCACGACAGCCAGGGGTGGTTATGAGTACTTCATTACCTTCACTGATGATTTGAGTAGGTATGGATATATCTACTTGATGAAACATAAGTCGGAAGCCTTTGAAAAGTTCAAAGAATTCCAGAATGAAGCACAGAATCAACTCGGCAAGAAAATTAAGTTTCTTCGGTGGGACCGAGGAGGCGAGTACATGAGCCATGAGTTTGATGACCATCTGAAAAGTTGTGGAATAGTTCCTCAACTTACTCCGCCAGGAACGCCACAAAGGAATGGTGTTTCGGAAAGGCGGAATCGGACCTTGTTGGACACGGTACGATCAATGATGAGTCGGACAGATCTGCCTTTATCATTTTGGGGTTATTGTCTAGAAACAGCGGCGTTCACACTAAACAGAGTACCATCAAAATTGGTAGAGAAGACACCGCATGAGATGTGGACAGGCAAAAAGCCGAGTTTGTCTTTTCTTAAGATTTGGGGTTGTGAAGCTTTTGTCAAGCGACTTCAGTCGGACAAGCTTACGGCCAAGTCGGATAAATGTATTTTCGTGGGGTATCCGAGGGAAACCTTGGGTTACTACTTCTACAACCGAGAAGAGGGCAAAGTGTTTGTCGCTCGGAACGGTGTCTTCCTTGAGAAAGAGTTTCTCAGTCGGAGAGTAAGTGGGAGCACGGTGCAACTCGAAGAAATTCGAGAGGAATCGGCAAGTAGCGAGTCGGCAAAAACCTTGGAGGATGAGCCGATCGTGGCAGCTGAGCCGACAGCCGCACCTGTACTACGAAGATCGGCAAGATTACGAAGTGTTCGTGATGTGTTACTGTTAGACAGTGATGAGCCGGCAAATTATTCGGAAGCGATGGTGGGATCTGATTCCGAGTCATGGCTTGGAGCCATGAGATCCGAGATAAAGTCCATGGATGAAAATCAAGTTTGGAACTTGGTTGATCTGCCAGACGGTACAAGACCCGTCGAGTGCAAATGGGTCTTTAAGAAGAAAACTGATATGGATGGAAATGTTTCAATCTATAAAGCACGCCTTGTCGCGAAGGGGTTCCGACAAGTTCAAGGAGTTGATTACGACGAGACTTTCTCGCCCGTAGCGATGCTTAAATTAGTTCGGATCATGTTAGCTATAGCGGCCTATTTCGACTATGAGATATGGCAGATGGATGTCAAAACGGCTTTCCTTAACGGAAATTTAACCGAGGACGTGTATATGATACAGCCCGAGGGTTTTGTCGATCCGGCTAATGCTGACAAGGTATGCAAACTTCAGAAATCCATTTATGGGTTGAAGCAAGCATCTCGGAGTTGGAATATTCGCTTTGATGAGGTAGTCAAATCGTTTGGCTTCATCAAGAGTGATCATGATTCTTGTTTGTACAAGAAGTTTAGTGGGAACAAAGTAAATTTTCTAATCTTATATGTGGATGACATATTACTGATTGGAAATGATGTCCAGATGTTGCAAGAAACCAAGGAATCATTAGAAAGGAGTTTCTCAATGAAAGACTTGGGTGAGGCAACATACATCCTCGGAATCCGGATCTATAGAGATAGATCAAGGAGGCTCATTGGATTGAGTCAAAGTACTTATTTGGACAAAGTGTTGAAGAAGTTCAACATGGAATCGTCTAAGAAAGGGTTCTTACCGATGTCCCATGGTGTAAAACTTAGCAAGACTCAGTGTCCCTCGACAACTGATGAGCGAAGTCGGATGAGTGCGATTCCATATGCTTCTGCAGTTGGATCCATCATGTACGCCATGATTTGTACTAGACCGGATGTTTCCTATGCTCTAAGTGTTGTGAGCAGATACCAGGCTGATCCTGGAGAGATCCACTGGACAGCGGCTAAAAATATCCTAAAGTACTTGAGAAGGACTAAGGATATGTTCTTGGTTTATGGTGGTGAAGATGAACTCAGTGTAAAGGGTTACACGGATGCGAGTTATCTCACCGACTCCGATGATTCTCGCTCGCAATCCGGATACGTGCTTATTATAAACGGAGGTGCTGTGAGCTGGAAAAGTTCCAAGCAAGAGACTGTGTCTGCGTCTACAACAGAGGCTGAGTATATTGCCGCCTCGGAGGCAGCAAAGGAAGCTGTTTGGATGAGGAATTTCCTCATGGATCTTGGTGTGGTTCAGGGCTCGTCCAATCCGTTGGACGTGTATTGTGACAACAATGGTGCTATTGCACAAGCCAAAGAACCTAGACAACACCAGAAGAACAAGCACATACTCATGCGGTACCACCTAATTCGCCAGTTCGTGGATCAGGGTGATATCAAGTTATGCAAGGTACACACGGATGCAAATATTGCGGATCCGTTGACAAAGCCGTTACCCCAGCCGAAGCATGAGGCGCACCTGAGAGCCATGGGCATTAGATGCTTAGACATGTGATGTCGAAAGATTGACTCTAGTGCAAGTGGGAGACTGTTGGGAATATGCCCTAGAGGCAATCATGTATGATGATATTTCCCATTGTATTCATAAAGTTATTAAGTAGTCCTTGTATAAACATCTGATGTGTATCATTGAATATGTGATTCAGTTGTTGAACTATGCATTCATGTTGTTTGTACTAAATATCCTTGGTCATTGAGGTTATGCTGGTCACACAACTTAGACCAATGTGAAAGTTGGCTTGATGACTCGGTTCCACTTGTCATGGGCATGGAGATGCTATTCCAACTTACACAGATTCGGCTAAAGAGTTTAGCGAGTCGGATTGACCCATATTGAGGTACAACGAACTAGTTGTCATTTGTATATCTCAATCAATGTAATCCTTAGACCTGAGGTTGTTGCATAGTCCGAGTTGAGGATCACCGACTTAGGTTCTGTCAAACGCTGATCCGTGACTGGGCAGTTATAAAGGCAGGGTTCGGGTCGACTGAGAATCAAGCTGCGTGATGTGGATAACCAAGATGGGATTTTGCCCCTCCACTCGGAGAGATATTCTCTGGGCCCTCTCGTGAGATATGATTCGGAAAGCATGGCCATGCACGTCGGTTAAGTGTTAACCAAGGCGATCGGCTAAGAGTTAGTCGGGTGAATCACTTATCTCGGATCGAGAAGAGAGTCGGACTATTTAAGGGATGACATATATTCGCCTATAGTCTGACAAGGTATATCGTGAGGCAAAAGGGACTCAGACGTAAGTCGCATTGGAAAGGCAAGTCGTCATGACTCTTTGGTACTTGGGAATCGGCACGTTCTGCTAGGAGCCGATGCCGATTGATCGATTGCGAGTCGGACTCTAATCGTGTCCAAGTAACCATGAGCCTGCGGGGTCACACACTTAAGAGCGGGAGCAAGTTCGGATTGGATCCGAATCTGTAATCTGGTTGGGTTGGACCTAAACCAGATTAGGACTGAGTTAGTGAGTTGGACTCACGGTGACTAGTGTTATATGGGCTTTAGTGAATGGGTCGCGTGAGCAGAGCCCACGTTCACTCCCTATATATAGTGGAGCACCGTAACCCAAAAAGGTTAATCGTGGTTCGGTTAGGTAATTCCATGTGTTGGAAACCCTAGCTCCACAGCAGTCCAGCCGCCGTAACGAACCTAGCAGTTCGCCGCCGGCGCTCCTCCTTGTACGTGTGGATACCAGCAGAGGTGCTGTGCGATCAGCACCAGGACGATCGGATCGTGAGGACTGCACTGCATCAACTGACGCGCTTCATCAGTAATCCGCAACTGCGCGTCTAGTGGTAAACCTCATGGCCTTCTACCTCAGCTAGATCTTGGGATCACCACGTTAGAGGAAAAAGTTTTGTTTTATCTCTGCGTGGCCCAACAGGAAGGATCATTGTCGTCACCCTGACCAAAACAGACCGAGCACGCGTTATCTATTCCTGCTGAGTGGCGGCACCGTCGTCGCTCAGCCAAATCCTCGATAACCTCCTATCCTTGGAGTTGGGGCTTGGGTTAAAAGAACCCACGGCGCCGAAGGCGTCAAGGAACACTGTGCCTAGCTTGGGGACACGACTGGCTTGCTGGCTGCTCCCCTTGCTGCAAAGCTATTTAATCCACACGACTCTCGGCAACGGATATCTCGGCTCTCGCATCGATGAAGAACGTAGCAAAATGTGATACCTGGTGTGAATTGCATAATCTCGCGAACCATCGAGTCTTTGAATGCAAGTTGCGCCTGAGGCCATTCGGCCGAGGGCACGCCTGCCTGGGCGTCACGCTAAACACGCTCCTAACCCCTTACGGGGGAACAGGATGCGGCATTTGGCTCCCCATCACCCAAGGGCGGTGGGCCGAAGATATGGCTGCCGGCGCATCGTGTCGGACACAGCGCGTGGTGAGCGTCCTCGCTATACTTACCGCAGTGTCTCCGACACGCAGCCGACGTGATGGCCTAGAAACACCCTTGTAACGGTGCGCATGACGCTCCGACCGCGACCCCAGGTCAGGCGGGACTACCCGCTGAATTTAAGCATATAAATAAGCGGAGGAGAAGAAACTTACAAGGATTCCCCTAGTAACGGCGAGCGAACCGGGAACAGCCCAGCTTGAGAATCGGGCGGCCCTGTCGTTCGAATTGTAGTCTGGAGAGGCGTCCTCAGCGACGGACCGAGCCCAAGTCCCCTGGAAAGGGGCGCCTGGGAGGGTGAGAGCCCCGTCCGGCCCGGACCCTGTCGCATCACGAGGCGCCGTCAACGAGTCGGGTTGTTTGGGAATGCAGCCCAAATCGGGCGGTAGACTCCGTCCAAGGCTAAATACAG
>OV702281.1:88745026-88747526 GCA_916181665.1 Avena sativa
GAACGCCAAACCGTGCAAAAACACCCGACTCCATGGAAAACGTCCAAACTAGCGCAGCACGTGCGCGCGACGCTGAAAACTGGCCAGTACATTGAACAAACATGGACCGAACGCCAAAACGTGGAAACCGGGCAAAAACGTCCGACTCCACGAAAAACGTCCAAACTAGCGCAGCACGTGCGCGCGATGCTAAAAACTGGCCAATACGTTGAACAAACATGGACCGAACGCCAAAACGTGGAAACCCCTGCATGTACGCCCGACTCCACGGAAAACTTCCAAACTAGCGCAGCACGTGCGCGCGACGCTGAAAACTGGCCAATACGTTGAACAAACGTGGACCGAACGCGAAAACGTGGAAACCGGGCAAAAACGCCCGACTCCACGGAAAACGTCCAAACTAGCGCAGAACGTGCGCGTGACGCTGAAAACTGGCCAATACGTTGAACAAACATGGACCGAACGCCAAAACGTGGAAACCGGGAAAAACGCCCGACTCCACGTAAAGCGTCCAAACTAGCGCATCACGTGCGCGCGACGCTGAAATCTGGCCAATACGTTGAACAAACATGGACCGAATGCCAAAACGTGGAAACCGGGCAAAAACGCCCGACTCCACGGAAAACATCCAAACTAGCGCAGCACGTGCGCGCGATGCTGAATACTGGCCAATACGTTGAACAAACATGGACCGAACGCCAAAACGTGGATACCGGGCAAAAACGCCCGACTCCATGGAAAACGTCCAAACTAGCGCAGCACGTGCGCGCGAAGCTAAAAACTGGCCAATACGTTGAACAAAACGGCTAAAACGTGGAAACTGGGCAAAACACGTGCAGGAATTCCTGCCGCGGCAGAGAAATGGCCCTTTTCTCTGCCGCGGCGTTACCTAGGTATAGTAGGGGGAGGGTGCCGAATCACCCGGGGCGTGCAAGGTTCGTGTTTTGTGGGCAAAAACACGTCGATTTGATTGGGATCCAAGAGGTTGGCGCACGCCCCTAGGCAAGACGTAGCGGTTGGCTCAGTCTGATGTCGTTACCCTTAACCATCACCGTAAACCGGTCCTTTAGTATCCGTACGGGGATCTGGGTCTGTGTATTGCATGAGGTGTAGCACCATGAAATTGATGATTTGAGCTCCGCCGCGCAACAACGTGTTAATCCGGTGTCATCCACGATACTTGGGAGCCGTTGCCCCGGTCATGTAAACGTTCCCCAGTCGGTATGATTCCTCAAAAAGGTGATTGCCACGTTACGTTTTACGTGTTCCATATGGGCTACTTCTCTTCAGTCGCTCTGGGTGGTCGTCCATGTTAACCACGGATAATGCGCTTATCCGGTGTCATCCACGATACTTGGGATTTGCTGTCCCGGTCTCGTAAACGTTCCCAGTCGGTATGATTCCCCAAAAAGGTGATTGCCGCATTACGTTTTTGTGTTCCATATGGGCAGCGTCTCCTCAGTCGCTCTGGGTGGTCATCCGCGGTAGGCACATTCCATCGCCTCTAGTCCCTTCAGAGAAATGTTGCCCCATGACGGTATCATTATTGGTGTAACACCCGCGCGCCGTGGACACTTAGGACGCCTTCGTGCAGGCCATTCCCCCGTGCTATGCGTGGGGGGAGGCTTGGTTGGCTTGACCGATGTGGATACGCGAGCGGATGAGTAGCTTTGGACCCGTGTCTGTTGTTAGATCCCCCGTCCTCGTGCGGCCAACTAGCGATGCCGTGTCCCGTCATTCGTGTGTCTTATGTTATTGTTGCCTTTCAAGTGCTTGCGTGCATGTACCCGACCTACGGGAAGTGGTGCTTTGTACACGCTTTCCTCGCGGCGGACACCTCCGGGTGTTCCGCTGTGGCCTAATGGCGCTTGGGGCGTTACCTCGTGGTACTGGCACGTTTGGTGCTCGGTGCTATCAAGGAAGCCTCGCTCTCGCTATTGGTTTCGGATGCCGCTCACGATAATGGATAATGGCCCTTCTGGTTGCCGCTCACGATAAAGGTTAATATCCCTTTTGGTTGTCACTAGTCCCACCTCAAAAGAAGCTTTCTAGATCTGAACGGTGGTAGTACGGTGTGTTGCATGTATTTCCCACAGTTTGTGGTTGGAGAAGCAACACGCTTGGAAACCTCTCTAGTAGGACAAGGAAAGCTTAGTCCCGCTCAAGTGCGACAACCGGACTGGCTATTGACCTCAAAACAAGCTCTCTGCATCAGAACGGTCTTAGTACGGGGTGTTGCATGTATACCCCACATTTTGTGGTAGGAGACGCAGCACGCTGGAAATGTCTCTAGTAGGAGAAGGAAAGCTTAGTCCTGCTTAATAGCGACAACCGGACCGACTGTTGACCCACCTCAAAAGAAGCGATCTGGATCAGAACGGTCTTAGTACGGGGTGTTGCATGTATTCCCCACAGTTTGTGGTAGGAGACGCAACACGCTGGAAATGTCTCTAGTACGAGAAGGAAAGATTAGTCCCGATGAATTGCGACAACCGGACCG
>OV702281.1:88785026-88790026 GCA_916181665.1 Avena sativa
AGGGATATCTCGGGTACGAAAACTAGAGCAACGCAACACAGATAGCAATAGATCAACAGGAGGGAAATAAATACTATAAAGTAAGATAGGTAGAAAGGGGGAGATGCTCGCCTGAAAAGCATTGCCGAAGGGTTCATCCGAAGATCAGGGCGAAGCTCACATCAACTCAACGGCCTTATCCGCGAAGAAGCAAAACACTAGAATAAACACCGGATGCAATATTTAATACAACGGCAGAAGATCGGCATGATGCATGCATGGTGCATGGCATGGCAAAGATGCGATGCAATTAGGTCATATTAAGCGGAACCGGGGTCCCGACAATTAATTAGGTGGTTCATGTTGTTTAGCTACCCCGCAATTTCGATGTTGTCTTAACAAGACAAAATTATATCACCGGTTCGCTACACAAAATTAAATGAGGCCAATATAAGACTAGATTTGCCTGCATATGGGCCCCATATTTAATTAGAGGTGAATCGGCATAAGGCCCCCAAACCACATGATATGCATGCGAGATGAATGATTTAATATGCAACAATTGTATTATATTATAAAATAGGGTTTCGGGAAGGGGTTCACACATTAGGGGGTCTCGACGATCTTGGGGTTCCGGGGTTCGGGGTCCGGTCTCAGGGTTCGACGGGCTCGGCGAGAACGTTCTCGAATAACTGAGGTCGATCTTGTCGCATCCGTGGTCTTCGGGTCATGTCGATGGTCATGGCGTTCGGGATGAAGCACTTGGCGTCCAGGATCGGGTTCCGTGTGGCGGTCTTGGCGTCCGGGTCACGGCGTCTTCGGGTCCGACTCCGGGAAGGAGAACTTTGCGTTATCAGTCTTCGGCTCCATGAGGGCGATCTTGGCGTTCCAACTTCACTTGTCGGCGTGGACTTGGAACTGGAAACGGTGGTGTCTTCGTGACAGGGAGTGGCCACGGAGATAGCCGAGACCATGCCTATTGAGCAACCACGCCGAGATCTTTATCCGATTTTTGGTTCTAGACCGAAGAAATTCCTTGAACAGAAACGCAGCACCGCCTTGCCAACTCGTCCTGGTACTCTTTTCAGCAACCACAACGTGAAGGCAGACCAAAATGCCAGGCTCGAACAGACACTCATGTGTACATCACACATGCACCGAGCCGAGCACCATGGGGCAGACACAGACGGAGGCCGACGGGTCGACGCCGGCACGGGCCGCGCAGGGCTAGGTGGAACTTGGGCAGACGGCGTCGGGGTCGCCGGCGCTGGGCGCGGCGAGCCGAGGCCGCGGTCGGGGGAACGGCGCGGGGCGAGCAGCGGTGGCGAGGTGGGGGAGGAAGGGCGGCGCGCGGCGGGAGGAGGCCGCAGAGGGCGGTGGCCTGGGCGCCGCCGGTGGGACGAGCTTGGCGGCGGGGGCGGCGCTCGTGGCCGAGACGGCGGGGACGATCGGAGAAGGGGCGGAGGCCGGGGAGGACCCGAGGCGGGGACGCGGAGCGGCGGTGGGCCGGAGGCGGCGGGACACGCGCGGGGCGAGGGTGGATGGGGAATGCTGCGCGCGGGCGGCGAGGGAAGGAGAGGTTGGAGGGAGGGGCGGCGCCGGATGCGGAGGTCGCGTGGAGGCGAGGGTGGGGAGAGCGGGGAGGAAGGCGACAGCGAGGGGAGGCCGGGAGGGCGCTGCCGGCGGCGGGCGAGGCGCCGCGGGGTGGATCCGAGGAGAGGGCGCAGAGGGAGAGAGAGGACGCGGGGTGAGGGGGTGGGCCGCGCGATGGGAAGGTTGGGGAAGGAGGGCGGGGGGTCCGGCGAGGAACGCGGTGGGGGAGGCGGTCGGCGACCGGTGGTGGAGCTCGGGGAGGGGAGGCGCCGGCGAGGCGGTTGCTGGGGAGAGGGTTGGTGCGGGGAGGAAGAGGACGAGCGGGGTGGGGCGTCGGTGGGCGTGGGCCAGGGCGAGGGATGGGGAGCGAGCGGTGGGCGGTCTGGGGAGTGGGGTCGGGGTGGGCCAGGGGAATGGTCCACGCGGGGTGTGTGGTCGTGTTGGAGGGCAGGGGCGCGCGCGCGTGTGTGTGCTGGCTGAGGGGAGAGAGAGAGAGGTGAGGGAGTGGCAGAGGTGGCAGATGGGGATTGGGTGAGGGAGAGAGAGGGGTGAGGTGGCGGCGTGGGACTGGTCCGGGTGAGGTGGCCGGTGGGTGTGGGTAGATAGGTTGGTAGCTTTAGGATTTAGAGGGGCTGATTAGGTGGACCGTTTTTGGTTCTGGGGGTGGTCGTTCGGGTCGGGTCGGCCCGTTCGACTGCCCCCACTAAATTAATTTAATATTTTATTTATTTTAAACGGACCGTTTGCAAACCGTGGTTAGTCAAAACAAAATATTCCGGAGACCCGGTTTTGAGTTGAATTAAAGACGGGGCGTTTAGAAAACAAAACCAGGCTTTTCCGCAAATAGTTTTATGCGAGCCAATGCAAGATGATGACGATGCTCAAATGCAATGTGGCATGATGACATGAGCATGCTGTCATGATGATGCAATGCACAAAAACAACGCGATTTTCTAGTAGTGGTTTTCCGGGATGCCACAATTCGACACCACTAACAATGGATCTCGCCCTCGAGATCCGCCTCATGATACCGGAAGGAAAGGTCGGCGATCTGCGTCTTCTCGCTTCGTGTAGATCTTCGCGACACCACTAACAAGAGGTCGTTGTCCGTGATCGTCGAGAGAGCACTCCGGAAACAAAAGGTCGAAGGTAGAGGTATCAGCAAATAAAGCCACCTCTAGCTTCCGTGGACGGAGTAAAATTGCATCGATCCACCATTCAATGTACATAAGCGAATGATAAGAGTAGTGGTATGGTCGCGACTCCATCCCGCACTCAAAGCATTACTATGTACACGAATAGACAGATTATGCAACCAACTCTCAGGATTCAGACTGAAGATCTCGACAAGCGAGGTTCGGAAACAAAGGCGTGATGCAGACTCTGCATCGGATCTGGCATAGATGATGTCGTCGCGTCGGAAAACACCGGAAGGCACAAACAAGGAACAGAGAATGGTCCCACAGCAGACGGATTCCTCAAGCAGCATGAACACCAGATGGTAGAACACCGTTACCAAAGGAGGAAGCGAAACCCTAAAGGTACGACGGAAACCCAACCGCGAGAAATCCTGGACTCGAAGAGGAAGAGGAGAGCGGATTCAAAACACGTAGAGGTAAGAGGAGAATAGCAGAGGGGTAAGGAGTAAAATCAGACCTAATCAGAACTATCCCACCGATTTTTAAAAATAGTTTGACACTCTACTTCGGCCGTTAGCTAGGTTATCCTACAGGCTGGACTTGTGGGGTATCGCAACTGCTGAGCTCTGATACCACTCTGTAACACCCTCAGAATCGGACCTATGCAAGTTTTAGCGATTTCCGCCAAACCCGCATAGAAACGATTCAAAGGTGCCCACCAAGCACTTTCGTGCGGGTGGAAAATGAAGTAATAACATTACACAACAGTCCTCGATGGGACCCACAGAACCGATGTATATACAACACGACTCCATGAGTCAAGAATACAGATATAATGTACAAAGATCCAAATCACCTTGAAAATGATACAGCGTCCGACTACGGACAAGATGCAAATGGGGCTAAGAGCCCTGAAGAATAACCAATGGCATCCATAACCCTGCCCAGGCCAAGCCGGAAGGGTAACCCTGCTAACGACATCGATCTCAAAACCTGCTCAAAACAAAAGGGGTGCCGACAAAGGGCAAAGGAAAAAGAGGAGCGTCAGTACTGAGGCCAGTACACGGCGAGGCTAGAATTCAGCGCTCCTCGCCTACATAGTTATGGTGGACTGAAGCGGCAGCGGCAGCAAGCACTAAACAGCCTATAGAGACTCGATACTACTGGCGGCTATCAGAGAGGGGTGAGGAAGACCTATTCGGATCCAACCTGATACTATCATCAAACAAACCCATCCTGGCGTTTCCCCCTCGAGACCAAACGAGGAAGTCAACCGAGGAACTCACACAGTTGGCAGTTTTACTTATTCAGTTATAGTTGCGGCACTTTACTAGTCAGGTTTAGATAATCATCCTGATAAAGTAAGCAGAGGGTACTTTTAGTTAACCATTCCGTTATAGTGGCAACACTTACTAGTCAGATACAATTAGCATGAGATAACCCCAAAACCCAGCAGTTATTGGTACTTTTACTTAGCCATTCCGTTGTAGTGAAGCTGATTACTAGTCATATCGGATACAAGTCAATTTATAACAATAAACTTTAGTTATAGTTGTCTATGATCAAGCACTGTGCTCCAAGTCGTCCATAACCGCGGACACGGCTTCTCGAAAAGATTTAACCCTGCAGGGGTGCACCAAAGTATCCACAGGCACTTCGATCCTTTTTGCTAGATCAGTTAACATACACCCATCGGTATGTCGGAGGGGCCTAAGTCACGACGTTCCCAGACCCAAAGCAAGTACATGGGGGCCACCCCACCAAGTCGAACCCGCAACGAAGTCGGCCGGTCTCCGAGACGGACTTAGGGTTTGGGTAGACGGCTGTGAACGACAGCAAATCCCCAAACGGGGACTGTCGACACCGCGAAAACGTGTCCCGATCCTAAACAGTACAGTGTGCTCCTCGCACAATCGTAAATAAAGCAGTAAAGCATGGCATAAGTACAGGATAGTAACAAAGCCCCAAACTACTTGTGGCCCCCAGTACAATACTTTGAAATCAGGTAATAATCAATGGGGGGCCCATATCTCCCCACCTGTGGTTAGCGCGCTCGATCTCGGAACAGGTGACAAGAACTCGGGTCCTACGGGACACAAGTGGGCGGTCGGAAACCAAATATTATCTATCACCCACCGATGCCTCTGCTTAATTCAATTTTAGTTGTTAAACCGTAATTAAAGTGGACCATAAGTAAAGCCATGATCATCTCCAACAATAAACATGCGGCACTTCTCCAACAACTGTGGTACTTGACGACACGCAACAACACTTGAGCAAGCGACTACG
>OV702281.1:88795026-88797526 GCA_916181665.1 Avena sativa
CGCAGCACGTGCGCACGACGCTGAAAACTGGCCAATACGTTGAAGAAACATTGACCGAACGCCAAAACATGGAAACCGGGCAAAAACGCCCGACTCCACGGAAAACGTCCGACAAGCGCAGCATGTGCGCGCGACGCTGAAAACTGGCCAATACGTTGAACAAACATGGCCAATACGCCAAAACTCTGTGGAAACCGGGCAAAACCGC
Source organism: Avena sativa (assembly GCA_916181665.1). Lineage (NCBI taxonomy): Eukaryota > Viridiplantae > Streptophyta > Magnoliopsida > Poales > Poaceae > Avena > Avena sativa. The sequence goes on from OV702281.1 coordinate 88,795,235, forward strand.
CCGACTCCGTGGAAAACGTCCGACTAGCGCAGCACGTGCGCGCGACGGTAAAAACTGGCCAATACGTTGCAGAAACATGGACCGAACGCCAAAATGTGGAAACCGGGCAAAAACGACCGACTCCGCGGAAAACGTCCAAACTAGGGCAGCACGTGCGCGCGACGCTGAAAACTGGCCAATACGTTGAGGAAACACCCACAGAACGCCAAAACGTGGAAACCGGGCAAAAACGGCCGACTCCACGGAAAACGTCCAAACTAGCGCAGCACGTGCGCGCGACGCTAAAAACTGGCCAATACGTTGCAGAAACATGGACCGAACGCCAAAACGTGGTAACCGGGCAAAAACGACCGACTCCGCGGAAAACGTCCAAACTAGCGCAGCACGTGCGCGCGACGCTGAAAACTGGCCAATACGTTGAGGAAACACCCACAGAACGCCAAAACGTGAAAACCGGGAAAAAACGCCCGACTCCGTGGAAAACGTCCAAACTAGCGCAGCACATGCGCGCGATGCTAAAAACTGCCCAATACGTTGAAGAAACACCCACCGAACGCCAAAACGTGGAAACCAGACAAAAACGACGGACTCCGTGGAAAACGTCCATACTAGCGCAGCACGTGCGCGGGACGCTGAAAACTGGCCAATACGTTGAAGAAACACCCACCGAACGCCAAAACGTGGAAACCGGGCAAAAACGCCCGACTCCACGGAAAACGTCCAAACTAGCGCAGCACGTGCGCGCGACGCTGAAAACTGGCCAATACGTTGAACAAACATGGCCAATACGCCAAAACATGGAAACCGGGCAAAAACGCCCGACTCCATGAAAAATGTCCAAACTAGCGCAGCACGTGCGCGCGACGCTGCAAACTGGCCAATACGTTGAACAAACATGGCCAATACGCCAAAACGTGGAAACCCGGCAAAAACGCCCGACTCCGTGGAAAACGCCCGACTAGCGCAGCACGTGCGCACGACGCTAAAAACTGGCCAATATGTTGCGGAAACATGGACCGAACGCCAAAACGTGGAAACCGGGCAAAAACGCCCGACTCCACGGAAAACGTCCTAACTAGCGCAGCACGTGCGCGCGACGCTAAAAACTGGCCAATACGTTGAAGAAATACCCACCGAACGCCAAAACGTGGAAACCGGGCAAAAACGCCCGACTCCACGGAAAACGTCCAAACTAGCGCAGCACGTGCGCGCGACGCTGAAAACTGGCCAATACGTTGATAAAACGGCTAAAACGTGCACACTGGGCAAAACCCGTGCAGGAATTCCTGCCGCGGCAGAGAAATGGCCCTTTTCTCTGCTGCGGCAGCAGTGTACCCCTCTTTCACAAGCTGAAGGGAAGGGGTCCGGGGTGGCGGTGCGTTCCCTAGGTATAGTAGGGGGAGGGTGGCCGAACCCCCCGGGGCATGCAAGGGTCGTGTTTTATGGGCAAAAACACGTGGATTTGAGTGGGATCCAAGAGGTTGGCGCACGCCCCTAGGCAAGACGTAGCGGTTGGCTCAGTCGGATGACGTTTCCCTGTAACCATCACCGTAAACCGGTCCTTTAGTATCCGTACGGGGATCTGGGTCTGAGGTGTATTGCATGAGGTGTAGCACCATGAAATTGACGATTTGAGCTCCGCCGCGCAAGAACGTGTTAATCCGGTGTCGTCCACGATACTTGGGAGCCGTTTCCCTGGTCATGTAAACGTTCCCAGTCGGTATGATTCCCCAAAAAGGTGATTGCCGCGTTACGTTTTTCGTGTTCCATGGGCTGCTACTCCTCAGTCGCTCTGGGTGGTCATCCATGTTAACCACGGATAATGCGCTTATCCGGTGTCGTCCACGATACTTGGGAGTCGCTGCCCTGGTCTCGTAAACGTTCCCAGTCGGTATGATTCCCCAAAAAGGTGATTGCCGCGTTACGTTTTCGTGTTCCATATGGGCTGCTTCTCCTCAGTCGCTCTGGGTGGTCATCCGCGGTAGGCACATTCCATCGCCTCTAGTCCCTTCAAAGAAATGTTGCCCCAAGACGGTATCGTTATTGGTGTAACACCCGCGCGTCGTGGACACTCAGGACGCCTTCGTGCAGGCCATTCCCCCGTGCTATGCGTGGGGGGAGGCTTGGTTGGCTTGACCGATGTGGATACGCGAGCGGATGAGTAGCTTTGGACCCGTGTCTGTTGTTAGATCCCCCGTCCTCGTGCGGCCGACTAGCGACGCCGTGTCCCGTCATTCGTGTGGCTTATGTTACTGTTGCCTTTCAAGTGCTTGCGTGCATGTACCCGACCTA
>OV702281.1:88800026-88810026 GCA_916181665.1 Avena sativa
TTCTCGAAAAGATTTAACCCTGCAGGGGTGCACCAAAGTTTCCACACGCACCTACACCCTTGTTGTCGGATCAGGTAGGTACAAGATCACAAAACATACACCCAACGGTATGTCGACGGGGTTTCGGACACGACGTTTCCCAGACCCAAAGCAAGCACGGGGGGCCACCCCACTAAGCTACCCGCAACGAAGTCGGCCGGTCTCCGAGACGGACTCAGGGTTTGCGCCAATGGCTATAAATGACTGGGAACCCGAAACTCTCGGGCTTGTCGATACCGCGAAAACACTCCGCTTAGCTAAACAGTACAAGTGCAGTACTTCGCACAATTTAAATAAAGCAGTAAAGCATGGCATAAGTATAGAATAGTAATAAAGCCCCAAACTAATTGTGGCCCCCAGTACAGTACTTGGAATCAGATATTAAATCGATGGGGGTGACCATACACCCCACCTGTGGTTAGCACGCTCGATCTCGGAACAGGTGTCAAGAACTCGGGGTCCTACGGGACACAAGTGGACGGTTAAAAACCAAATAACATCTATTGCCCACCTGTGCCTCTGCATTTACCTACTTTCAATTTTAGTTATTAAACAATAATTAAAGCCATGATCATCTCCAACATTAAACATGCGGCAATACTCCAACAACTGTGGTACTGGACGACACACAATAGCACTTGAGCAAGCGACTACGACGCGCAAGTCCAACTATCTACCAAACAATAGGTAATAGGATGTGTCCAAGGCAATATAAGGCTGCAAGGGATATCACGGGTCCGACAACTAGAGCATCGCAACACAGATATCAATAGATCAACAGGAGGGAATAAATACTATAAAAGTAAGATGGGTAGAAAGGGGGAGATGCTCGCCTGAAAACATTGCCGAAGATTCATCCGAAGGTCGGGTCGACACTCGCATCAACTCATCGGCCTAGTCCGTGAAGAAGCAAAACACTAGCACAAACACCGGATGCACTATTTAATACTACGGTAGAAAATCGGGCATGATGCATGTATGATGTATGACATGGCAAAGGTGCGATGCATTAATGCAATATTAAGCGGAAACCGGGGTCCCGACATTTATTATTAGGTTCGAGTTATTTATCTACCCCGCAAATTAAGTGTTGGGTTAACAGGGCGGAACATGGCATCGGTTCGCTACACCAATTTAAATGGAGTCCGGAATAAGACAACGATATCCCGCAGATGGACTCCATATTTCATTTAGGTGAATCGCCAAAATACCCCCAACATCCACAATATGTCTGCGAGTATGGACAATTTAATATGCAACAAGTTTGTATTTCATTTATAAAAATAGGGGCGCAGAAAGGGGTCACACATTAGGGTCGAAGATCTTGGTTCCGGGGTTCGGGGTTCGGACTCAGGGGCAACGGGGAGAACGGTTCAACGGGATCGGTCTCGGGCAACGGGAAGTCAAACTTGTCGAATCCGAAAAGGAGGACTTGGTTTGGCGTCGGGGGGCATCGGATTCGCCCTGGTCAGTGTCGATCTTGTCGTCGATGGCGGACTTGAGTGGACCGGGTACCGGGGTCTTCGAGTCCGGGAAGAAGATCTTGACGCCTGTGACGAAGAACTCGGGTTCGGAAGAAGGGCTTGGCGTTCCAATGGATCGGTCCCCGGGGTCGAAGAACTTGGCGTCCGAGTTCGGTCTCAGCGGTCTTCGGGTCCGTGAAGGAGATCTTGAGGTTCCATGACGGCGCTCTTCGGCCATCCATTTCATGATGATGACTGCGGATATGGCGAACCCATGACGAAGATCTTGGCGAGGCAGAATTTGGCGACAACAATAGTGCCATATTGATGTTCCGCGGGACGCCAAATACAAACATCTCACATTAGCAGAAGCTCCACATGGTTGCAACACGAACTGCTGGGAACAGAGCTAAACCAATAGGGACGCAAGCACACTCAAAACAGGACATCAACAAAAGAGGTCGCGGGATGACCAGGGCGCACGTGGAGGTCACTGCGGACAGCGGTGAGGACGGCCACTGGAAGGCGCTCTGGCGGCCAGGTACAGCGGCCAGAGATGAGGGCCTGGGCCCGGAAACAGAGGAGGGGGCGGCCGCGTCCTGGGAGGAGATCGAGGGCGACGTGGCGGCGGAAGAAGGCGGTCTACGGCGAGCGCCAGGGGAGACGGACTGCTCCGGCGGCGGGGTACCACGGACGAGGCGGAGGAGGAGGTTGGGGATCGCGGGTCAGCGGCGAGGCACAGAAGCCGCGTGCGGGGTCGGTGGGACGAGGGAAAGGGGTCGCGGGCACGTGCGGGTGATGCGAGTCGCGCGAGAGAGGCGGCTCGTCGTGGTTAGCGGGGTGGGCCAGGGGTGAGCAGGGGGTGCGGGACGGTTCGGCGCTAGAGGCGAGGAGGCGGTTGCCACGGTGGAGACAGGCGTCGGGGGCGAGCTCAGCGAGCGGGCGTCGGCTCTGCTTGCAACCGGAGAAGGCGACAGGGGCGCGCGACGCTTGCGGCGCTTGACGAGGGGAAGCAGACGGGGTAGACGGGAAGGAGCAGAGGGGCGCCGTCGAGGGGAGGAAAAGGATGTGGCGGCGGGATTTGCGGGAGCGAGGCGAGAGGAGGAAGGAGGCGGTGGCGGACCGGGACCTGGGGAGGAGGGGAGAGACGGGAGCGGTAGGTGGTCTCGGCGTGGGCCAGGAGAGAGGTGGGAGGTGGGGCCGGGTGGAAGGGAGAGGGGTTGGGGAGTGGGTCGGTTGCTGGGAGTTTGTGTGGGGTGGGGTGGAGAGGAGGTGGGGCCAGGGGCTGATGTGGCGGCATGGGATTGGATAGAGGGAAGGGAGAGGTGAGGTGGCGTGCACCGATTGGTGCAGGTGAGGTGGAGGCAGGGTGGGTAGATAGGCTGGGTAGGTTATCTGGTAGCATAGGTTTTGGGTGTTCTGGGGTAGGTAGGGTTTTTGTCTGGAGGTGGCCGGCTGGGCTTTCGGGCCTGGCTGGCTGCCTCCCAAAAATAATATAAACTTTTATTTTAATTTAAAAATAGATTTTGGTAAATAGTTTTTAGACAAATAAAAGACCCAGAAAAGTCCGGAGTTTCGATTTGAAATTAAGACGGGGAATATTTAGAAAACAAGACTAGGCTTTTAGAGAATAGTTTTAGAAAAACAAATTGTTCGGGTCCCAACCCAATAAGGTAGGATCCTCCTGTGTTTTACAATGCTAGTCCCTGGATCAATAGCTAGCATCCACAGTTAAGATGTAATATCAAGATACAAAGGTCATAATATAAATTTATAACCAGGAATAACATAAGTTTATTACATCAAACATAGCTCATTTGGCTATTACATTACATTTACAGCGGAATAACTATAAGTATGGGTCCATCATCTTCAAAGTGCCACAGGCAGATGTTGGTTGTAGACTTTGTAGTCCTAGTCAATCAAACAATCTTCATTTAAAAACAATTAACCTGCAACATTACAAGTTACAGCCACCAGGGTCAATACATTTTGAATTGTATTGGCAAGCTTCACTTTAAGTATAATATGAGTGGATCCTAACATTATATGCATATTTGGCTAAGTAGAGTTTAAGGCTTCTTTGCATAAAGCAATATTTTATCCTAGCTTTTCAAAAGGGTTTTAAAGTCCTTTGTCAAATTTCTTTTCCAAGTTCCTTGAACTCCTTGGTAGAAACTCAAGTGTTCAAATCCTTGTCAAAAATCTCTTGAGCACCTTGGTAACCCCAAGTGCAACAAGTTTTATCAAAATCCATGAGTTCCTTGGTATCCCCAAGTACATCATGCTCTTGAGCACCTTGGTAACCCCAAGTGCAACAAGCTTTACAAAAATCTCTTTGAATTCCTTGGTAGACACACAAGGGCATCAAGTTTTTATATTAGAAATTGGAATGTCGAGATCTCCCATAGTTCAAACTTTAGTTGCTCAGTATTGTCCATAACCGGGGACACGGCTAAGTACTTAGATTTTATTAACTTCTGCAGAAGGAGTACACTTTACCCACATGTCACAATCCCATCCTTTTGCCACCAGTGGCCTACTGGATTAGTTCTCACCAAGATGGAGTATTGGCAGATTGAGAATGTGACGAAGTCTTTCCAAAAGGTCCTCCCATACATCATTGCTAGCTTTGTCTTCAGCCCCCATGAAGCAATCCAGATCCCCATGTCTAGTGACTAAAGACAATGTATGAGTCTTCCTAATGTAATTGACTAAGTCAGAGCCATAATAGCATGTGGTTGCACACGAAAGCCACAATTGGAGAAGCATGTTTGATCTCTAAGTTTCCTAGGTGGTTTTCTTTTGGAGTACAACACAAAGTGATTGCCATAGACATGGTTCCCTTTTTTTGCCACCTTCTCCAAAACTTAAAGTAACCTCCACCTAGGTGGTTCATTGAGTCCTTGTTTTATTATGTAAAACACAAGTCCTTTTCTCAACCTTTGTAAAATCTCAACATGTATCTCTTTTTCAAATTATAGCATATAGCATGGCTAAGCATGTACAACTACAAGATTTTCTCTAAGGAAAGTAAGGGCATCCTATTAGGATTTAGCATAGCATAAGTATAAATCATTTTCATGCATGTTTTCAAAATCCACTAAGTATAGTAATAAAAATAGTAGGACTTTTGTATGATAGTGTAACTTGCCTTTTTGGTAGGGAATGAGGGTTCACTTCCTTGATCTTGCTAGTTTCACACTTTGCTAATTTCACTACAAGTCAATTAAGCAAATCACCAAATCAACTAACATTCCAAACCAAGGTTAAGCAAACAATTTCACACACATAGCAATGGAGTTTAAGTCATGCAAAGGGGGTTCTTTTTGCAAGGTTGGTCTCTACTAGGTTTATAAACTTTGTAGGTTCCAAATTGGTAATTTATCAAAATGGCAAAGTCATTAGTTTAGAGGGTTTTGCTCAAAATCTATTTTAAAATCCATTCAACATTTTATGTGGTGAAAATTATTCTTATCAAAGCAAAACTTTAGGTTTTTCACCAAGTGAGTTGCCTTTGGCAAGGTTTGATGTTTTGGGTCAGTAAATTTTGGTCCAAAACATTTTCCCAAAGTTTTCCTTGCAAAATCATTTCCATGATAAAATCAAGGGGTTTATTTGGTTAGAAAATGGCTAAGTTAAATAATTCAACTTAAATTTCACCAAAATCATTTTTAACACTATGGGTTGGTTCCCAGGGTCAGTATGGTCACATAATTCCATTCTGCAAAGGTTTTAATCTAAAAATCAATTTTAAACAATTTTTATACTCTAAACAAATACACAAATGTTTCTGCAAATTCAACCAAGCTAACAGATACTATTTTCAAAACTAAGGCCATGGTTAGCTAGGGCTTGTTCTCCTGATTTCATTGATATAAAATTTGTAATTTTTGGACGTGTGGTTTGAAAATTACAAGGGTTTGAAGTTTGCAAATAGATCTGTTTTCAAATTTCTTTTAAAACGTATTAGGTGACACGCGGCATGTTTTAACTGGGCGATACCGGTTCGGGTGGATCGTGTGCTGCGGAGCGTTGGATTTAAGTTGGATCGTGCGGCACAGAACGCGTACCTCTTCGCGGTAAGTGATCTAATCGTGGCCGCTAAATCTGGATCGAGCGGTACTGGCGAGTTTGACCATGTGTGGGCGGCGCTAACGGCGGCTAGCGGCGGCGCACGGCCAGGCGGTGGTGCTACGGTGATTCGAGGAAGCGAGAGAGGAGTAAAAGAAGCTCACCGGGTTCAGGAGGTCACGGTGATGCTCGTGGAGGTGTTGGTCTGGCGAGGGGCGCTCTGGTCTTGGCAGGATTGCTCGCCGGAGTGGAGGACGGCGTCGGGTGGTCTCAGTCGTGGTCGATGATGTCGCTATAAATCACGAGAAGGCCAACCGAGGTTATGGTTAGACGCAGGAGTTCATGGGGGTGCTGTGAGCATGAACGAGAAGGAGAGGGGCGGTCTGGTTTACCGGGGAGTCGTCGTCGGAGCAGAAACAGACGGCGGCGGTACTGGAAGTTGTCGTTGGCGAGGCTCAGGGGCGTCCGCGGTCGAGCTGGTGGTACGGGGAGGTGTGTCTGGGAGAGGGGAAGCTGTGAGTTTGGTTGGAGAGGCTCGGGAAGGTGTGGTTTGGCCGGAATCGACAGAGGAAGCTCGTCGGAGCGGCGGCGGTATAGAGAGAATTGGAGGCAGCCTAGGGGCAGAGAGGAGGAGTGGTCTGGGGGAAAAGAAGGAGGGGGCGCTGGCGCTTAATAGCGTGCATTCACGGCGAGGTTTAAGGCGCGGCATCACTGCGAATTGATCGCGGCTTTGAATGGCAGCAACGGCAGCGAGGGAGGAGGCGTGGTCTGCGGGTGGGGAAGAAGAAGGAGCTGGCTGCGTGGGGTCTGCTGGCAGTGAAAGACAAGAAGCGGAGAGGGGTCCACCTGTCAGCCTCAGGGCGGGTTTCTATTGCAGTGCAGAAAACGGTTCGGGAGAGGAGGTGGGCTAGATGGGCTGGAGTTGGGCCTGTCGACTGGGCTGCTTTGTTTCATCTTTTTTTTTATACTGAATGCCTTTTCTTTTTCTATTTTGAATTTCTGTTTTGAATTTCCAATCAAACAAACATCAACCAAATCAATTCAAACAACACTCAAACTTGTAATATTGAAATTAGTTCTGTTTTAGTAATATGGTCAAAAGCCCAAAATAAAATAATAATAACTTTATTAATCCATTCCTTAATTAAATAAAATGGAACTTTATTTATTTAACATGGTTTGATTTATTTAATAAATATTCTCATTTGAAAACACTTTTCAAATCTAAATCATTAGGTTTTATTTGGAAATATTAAATACTTGGAAACTTTATTAAATTAGACAAATCAGTTTTTGATGGTTTATAAATGATAGAACCTTTATTAATAAAACTTGGATATCAAATCCTTATTAATTTATTTTAAATAAACCTTTGCTAATTTTTATTTAGAGTAAAATGTTTTAATTCCAAAGCTTGTCCAAGGTTTAATTTAGCTTTATAAAATAATCTTTATTTATAAATCCATCTTTTCTTTTGAATACCAAATCTTTTATTTTAAAAGATCCAAAATATTATTTCCAAAATATTTTGTTTTCCTTTATTTAAAATGTTTATCTTTTTAAATCCCTTTAGGTTTTTATTTGTTTCAAATGGGTTTGAAGTTCAAATTTGAATTCAAAAACTTTCTTCTGGCTCTGAAAACCAAACAAAGTTTTATTTTATTAATTTATTTTCACATTACAAGATTTGGAAAATCTTGGGATGTGACACAAATGCATGATGACATGACGATGCTCAAATGCAATGTGGCATGATGACATGAGCATGCGGTCATGATGATGCAATGCACAAAAATAACGCGATTTTCTAGTAGTGGTTTTGCGGGATGCCACAATTCGACACCACTAACAATGGATCTCGCACTCGAGATCCGCCTCATGGTACCGGAAAGAAGGTCGGCGTTCTGAATCTTCTCGCTTCATGTAGATCTTCGCGACACCACTAACAAGAGGTCGTTGTCCATGATCGTCGAGAGGACACTCCGGGAACAAAAGGTCGAAGGTAGAGGTATCAACAAATAAAGCCACCTCTAGTTTCGATAGAAAGAGAAAACCGATGCATTCTCATCCACTTCAATGTACACAAGCGAATAGAGTGAGTAGTCGGCATGGGGGCCAATCCATCATGCACCCAAACTATTACTCTGCACAATCAGTAGAAAAGCGTGCAACCATTCTCGGAATCAGACTGAAGATCTCGACAGTCGAGGTTCAGAAACAAAGGAGTGATGCAGACTCTGCATCGGATCTGGCGTAGATAATGTCGTCGCGTCAGAAAACACCGGAAGGCACGAGAAGGAACAAAGAGAAGTCCACCAGACGAAGGATTCCTCGGATAGCATGAAGACCAGATGTAGCAACACCGTTACCAAAGGAGGAAGCGAAACCCTGAAGGTACGATGGAACCCAACCACGAGAAATCCTGGACTCGAAGAGAGAGAAGAGAGCGGATTCAAAACACGCAGAGGTGAGAGGAGAGAAGCAGAGGGGTAAGGAGTAAAATCAGACCTAATCAGAACTATCCAACCGATTTTTCAAAAATAGTTTTGACACTCTACTTCGGCCGTTAGCTAGGTTATCCTACAGGCTGGACTTGTGGGGTATCGCAACTGCTGAGCTCTGATACCACTCTGTAACACCCTCAGAATCGGCCCTATGCAAGTTTCAGCGCTTCCGCCAAACCCGCATAGAAACGATTCAAAGGTGCCCACCAGGCACTTGCGTGTGGGTGGAAAACGAAGTAATATCATTACACAATAGTCCTCGATGGAACCCACAAAACATATATATACAACAGCGACTCAAAGAGTCAAGAATACAGGTATACAATACAAAGATCCAAATCACCTTTAAGACGATATAGCGTCCGAGTACGGACAAGATGCAAATTGAGCTAAGATCCCTGAAGAATAACCAATGGCGTCCATAACCCTGCCCAGGCCAAGCCGGAAGGGTAACCCTGCTAACGACGTCGATTTCAAAACCTGCTTAAACAAAAGGGGTGCCGACAAAGGGCAAAGGAAAAAGAGAGAGCGGTCAGTACTGAGGCCAGTACACGGCGAAGCTAGAATTCGGCGGTCCTCGCCTACATAGGTATGGTGGACTGAAGCGGCAGCGCAGCATGCACTAAGCACCCTATAGAGACTCGATTTAACTGTCGGCTATCAGAGAGGGATAAGAAAGACCTATTCGGAACCAACCTGATACTACCACCAAACATACCCATCCTGGTATTTCCCTCTCGAGACCAAACGAGGAAGTCAACCGAGGAACTCACACAGTTGGCAGTTTTATTCATTCCGTTATAGTGGAGGCAATTACTAGTCAAATATAGATAGTCATCCTGATAGAATAAGCAGTGGGCACTTTTAGTTTAACGTTCCGTTGTAGTTGCAACACTTACTAGTCAGATACAATTAGCATGATATATCCCAAAACCCAGCAGTTGTTGGTACTTTTATTTAGCCATTCCGTTGTAGTGGAGCTGATTACTAGTCATATCGGATACAAGTCAATTTATAACAGTAAACTTTAGTTATAGTTGTCTATGATCGAGACCTGTGCTCCAAGTCGTCCATAACCGCAGACACGGCTTCTCGAAAAGATTTAACCCTGCAGGGGTGCACCAAAGTTTCCACACGCACCTACACCCTTGTTGTCGGATCAGGTAGGTATAAGATCACAAAACATACACCCAACGGTATGTCGACGGGGTTTCGGACACGACGTTTCCCAGACCCAAAGCAAGCACGGGGGGCCACCCCACTAAGCTACCCGCAACGAAGTCGGCCGGTCTCCGAGACGGACTCAGGGTTTGCGCCAATGGCTGTAAACGACTGGGAACCCGAAACTCTCAGGCTTGTCGATACCGCGAAAACACTCCGCTTACCTAAACAGTACAAGTGCAGTACTTCGCACAATTTAAATAAAGAAGTAAAGCATGGCATAAGTACAGAATAGTAATAAAGCCCCAAACTAATTGTGGCCCCCAGTACAGTACTTGGAATCAGGTATTAAATCGATGGGGGTGCCCATACACCCCACCTGTGGTTAGCGCGCTCGATCTCGGAACAGGTGTCAAGAACTCGGGGTCCTACGGGACACAAGTGGACGGTTAACAACCAAATAACATCTATTGCCCACCTGTGCCTCTGCATTTACCTACTTTCAATTTTAGTTATTAAACAATAATTAAAGCCATGATCATCTCCAACATTAAACATGCGGCAATACTCCAACAACTGTGGTACTGGACGACACACAACAGCACTTGAGCAAGCGACTACAACGCGCAAGTCCAACTATCTACCAAACAACAGGTAATAGGATGTGTCCAAGGCAATATAAGGCTGCAAGGGATATCACGGGTACGACAACTAGAGCATCGCAACACAGATAGCAATAGATCAACAAGAGGGAATAAA
>OV702281.1:88827526-88830026 GCA_916181665.1 Avena sativa
TACGTTGAAGAAACATTGACCGAACGCCAAAACGTGGAAACCGGGCAAAAACGCCTGACTCCACGGAAAGCGTCCGACTAGCGCAGCACGTGCGCGCGACGCTGAAAACTGGCCAATACGTTGAACAAACATGGCCAATACGCCAAAACTCTGTGGAAACCGGGCAAAACCGCCCGACTCCGTGGAAAACGTCCGACTAGCGCAGCACGTGCGCGCGACGGTAAAAACTGGCCAATATGTTGCAGAAACATGGACCGAACGCCAAAACGTGGAAACCGGGCAAAAACGACCGACTCCACGGAAAACGTCCAAACTAGCGCAGCACGTGCGCGCGACGCTGAAAACTGGCCAATACGTTGAGGAAACACCCACAGAACGCCAAAACGTGGAAACCGGGCAAAAACGCTCGACTCCACGGAAAACGTCCAAACTAGCGCAGCACGTGCGCGCGACGGTAAAAACTGCCCAATACGTTGAAGAAACACCCACCGAACGCCAAAACGTGGAAACCGGGCAAAAACGCCCGACTCCACGGAAAACATCCAAACTAGCGCAGCACGTGCGTGCGACGCTGAAAACTGGCCAATACGTTGAAGAAACATGGACCGACCGCCAAAACGTGAAAACCGGGCAAAAACGCCCGACTCCATGGAAAACGTCCGACTAGCGCAGCACGTGCGCGCGACGCTGAAAACTGGCCAATACGTTGCAGAAACATGGAGCGAACGCCAAAACGTGGAAACCGGGCAAAAACGACCGACTCCGTGGAAAACGTCCAAACTAGCGCAGCACGTGCGCGCGACGCTGAAAACTGGCCAATACGTTGAAGAAACACCCACCGAACGCCAAAACGTGGAAACCGGGCAAAAACGCCCGACTCCACGGAAAACGTCCAAACTAGCGCACCACGTGCGCGCGACGCTGAAAACGGGCCAATACGTTGACCAAACATGGCCAATACGCCAAAACTCTGTGGAAACCGGGCAAAACCGCCCGACTCCGTGGAGAACGTCTGACTAGCGCAGCACGTGCGCGCGACGGTAAAAACTGGCCAATATGTTGCAGAAACATGGACCGAACGCCAAAACGTGGAAACCGGGCAAAAACGACCGACTCCGCGGAAAACGTCCAAACTAGCGCAGCACGTGCGCGCGACGCTGAAAACTGGCCAATGCATTGAGGAAACACCCACAGAACGCCAAAACGTGGAAACCGGGCAAAAACGCCCGACTCCACGGAAAACGTCCAAACTAGCGCAGCACGTGCGCGCGACGCTAAAAACTGCCCAATACGTTGAAGAAACACCCACCGAACGCCAAAACGTGGAAACCGGGCAAAAACGCCCGACTCCATGGAAAACGTCCAAACTAGCGCAGCAAGTGCGCGCGACGCTGAAAACTGGCCAATACGTTGAAGAAACATGGACCGAACGCCAAAACGTGAAAACCGGGCAAAAACGCCCGACTCCATGGAAAACGTCCGACTAGCGCAGCACGTGCGCGCGACGCTGAAAACTGGCCAATACGTTGCAGAAACATGGAGCGAACGCCAAAACGTGGAAACCGGGCAAAAACGACCGACTCCGTGGAAAACGTCCAAACTAGCGCAGCACGTGCGCGCGACGCTGAAAACTGGCCAATACGTTGAAGAAACACCCACCGAACGCCAAAACGTGGAAACCGGGCAAAAACGCCCGACTCCACGGAAAACGTCCAAACTAGCGCACCACGTGCGCGCGACGCTGAAAACGGGCCAATACGTTGAACAAACATGGCCAATACGCCAAAACATGGAAACCGGGCAAAAACGCCCGACTCCACGGAAAACGTCCAAACTAGCGCAGCACGTGCGCGCGACGCTGAAAACTGGCCAATACGTTGAACAAACATGGCCAATACGCCAAAACGTGGAAACCAGGCATAAACGCCCGACTAGCGCAACACGTGCGCGCGACGCTAAAAACTGGCCAATACGTTGCGGAAACATGGACCGAACGCCAAAACGTGGAAACCGGGCAAAAACGCCCGACTCCACGGAAAACGTCCAAACTAGCGCAGCACGTGCGCGCGACGCTAAAAACTGGCCAATACGTTGATAAAACGGCTAAAACGTGGACACTGGGCAAACCCGTGCAGGAATTCCTGCCGCGGCAGAGAAATGGCCCTTTTCTCTGCCGCGGCAGCAGTGTACCCTTCCTTCACAAGCTGAAGGGCAGGGGTTCGGGGTGGGGGTGCGTTCCCCAGGTATAGTAGGGGGAGGGTGGCCGAACCCCCCGGGGCGTGCAAGGGTCGTGTTTTATGGGCAAAAACACGTGGATTTGAGTGGGATCCAAGAGGTTGGCGCACGCCCCTTGGAAAGATGTAGCGGTTGGCTCAGTCGGATGACGTTTCCCTGTAACCATCACCGTAAACCGGTCCTTTAGTATCCGTACGGGGATCTGGGTCTGAGGTGTATTGCATGAGGTGTAGCACCATGAAATTGACGATTTGAGCTCCGCCGC
>OV702281.1:88840026-88842526 GCA_916181665.1 Avena sativa
GGACCGAACGCCAAAACGTGAAAACCGGGCAAAAACGCCCGACTCCGTGGAAAACGTCCGACTAGCGCAGCACGTGCGCGCGACGCTGAAAACTGGCCAATACGTTGCAGAAACATGGACCGAACGCCAAAACGTGGAAACCGGGCAAAAACGACCGACTCCGTGGAAAACGTCCAAACTAGCGCAGCACGTGCGCGCGACGCTGAAAACTGGCCAATACGTTGAAGAAACACCCACCGAACGCCAAAACGTGGAAACCGGGCAAAAACGCCCGACTCCATGGAAAACGTCCAAACTAGCGCAGCACGTGCGCGCGACGCTGAAAACTGGCCAATACGTTGAACAAACATGGCCAATACGCCAAAACATGGAAACCGGGCAAAAACGCCCGACTCCACGGAAAACGTCCAAACTAGCGCAGCACGTGCGCGCGACGCTGAAAACTGGCCAATACGTTGAACTAACATGGCCAATACGCCAAACCGTGGAAACCGGGCAAAAACGCCCGACTCCGTGGAAAACGCCCGACTAGCGAAGCACGTGCGCGCGACGCTAAAAACTGGCCAATACGTTGCGGAAACATGGACCGAACGCCAAAACGTGGAAACCGGGCAAAAAGGCCCGACTCCACGGAAAACGTCCAAACTAGCGCAGCACGTGCACGCGACGCTAAAAACTGGCCAATACGTTGAAGAAATACCCACCGAACGCCAAAACGTGGAAACCGGGCAAAAACGCCCGACTCCACGGAAAACGTCCAAACTAGCGCAGCACGTGCGCGCGACGCTAAAAACTGGCCTATACGTTGAAGAAACATGGACCGAACGCCAAAACGTGAAAACCGGGCAAAAACGACCGACTCCGCGGAAAACGTCCAAACTAGCGCAGCACGTGCGCGCGACGCTGAAAACTGGCCAATACGTTGATAAAACGGCTAAAACGTGGACACTGGGCAAAACCCGTGCAGGAATTCCTGCCGCGGCAGAGAAATGACCCTTTTCTCTGCCGCGGCAGCAGTGTACCCCTCCTTCACAAGCTGAAGGGCAGGGGTCCGGGGTGGGGGTGCGTTCCCCAGGTATAGTAGGGGGAGGGTGGCCGAACCCCCCGGGGCGTGCAAGGGTCGTGTTTTATGGGCAAAAACACGTGGATTTGAGTGGGATCCAAGAGGTTGGCGCACGCCCCTAGGCAAGACGTAGCGGTTGGCTCAGTCGGATGACGTTTCCCTGTAACCATCACCGTAAACCGGTCCTTTAGTATCCGTACGGGGATCTGGGTCTGAGGTGTATTGCATGAGGTGTAGCACCATGAAATTGACGATTTGAGCTCCGCCGCGCAAGAACGTGTTAATCCGGTGTCGTCCACGATACTTGGGAGCCGTTGCCCTGGTCATGTAAACGTTCCCAGTCGGTATGATTCCCCAAAAAGGTGATTGCCGCGTTACGTTTTTCGTGTTCCATGGGCTGCTTCTCCTCAGTCGCTCTGGGTGGTCATCCATGTTAACCACGGATAATGCGCTTATCCGGTGTCGTCCACGATACTTGGGAGTCGCTGCCCTGGTCTCGTAAACGTTCCCAGTCGGTATGATTCCCCAAAAAGTTGATTGCCGCTTACGTTTTCGTGTTCCATATGGGCTGCTTCTCCTCAGTCGCTCTGGGTGGTCATCCGCGGTAGGCACATTCCATCGCCTCTAGTCCCTTTAGAGAAATGTTGCCCCAAGACGGTATCGTTATTGGTGTAACACCCGTTCGTCGTGGACACTCAGGACGCCTTCGTGCTGGCCATTCCCCCGTGCTATTCGTGGGGGGAGGCTTGGTTGGCTTGACCGATGTGGATACGCGAGCGGATGAGTAGCTTTGGACCCGTGTCTGTTGTTAGATCCCCCGTCCTCGTGCGGCCGACTAGCGACACTGTGTCCCGTCATTCGTGTGGCTTATGTTACTGTTGCCTTTCAAGTGCTTGCGTGCATGTACCCGACCTACGGGAAGTGGTGCTTTGTACACGCTTGCCTCGCGGCGGACACCTCTAGGTGTTCCGCTGTGGCCTAATGGCGCTTGCGGCGTTACCTCGTGGTACTGGCACGTTTCGTGGTCGGTGCTATCAAGGAAGCCTCGCTCTCGCTGTTGGTTTCGGATGCCGCTCACGATAATGGTTAATGGCCCTTCTGGTTGCCGCTCACGATAAAGGTTAATAGCCCTTCCGGTTGTCGCTAGTCCCACCTCAAAAGAAGCTTTCTGGATCTGAACGGCGGTAGTACGGTGTGTTGCATGTATTTCCCACAGTTTGTGGGGAGAAGCAACACGCTTGGAAACCTCTCTAGTAGGAAAAGGAAAGCTTAGTCCTGCTCAAGTGCGACAACCGGAACGGCTATTGACCTCAAAACAAGCTCTCTGGATCAGAACGGTCTTAGTACGGGGTGTTGCATGAATTCCCCACATTTTGTGGTAGGAGACGCATCACGCTGGAAATGTCTCTAGTAGGAGAAGGAAAGCTTAGTCCCGCT
>OV702281.1:88850026-88852526 GCA_916181665.1 Avena sativa
CGCCAAAACGTGGAAACCGGGCAAAAACGACCGAGTCCGCGGAAAACGTCCAAACTAGCGCAGCACGTGCGCGCGACGCTGAAAACTGGCCAATACGTTGAGGAAACACCCACAGAACGCCAAAACGTGGAAACCGGGCAAAAACGCCCGACTCCACGGAAAACGTCCAAACTATCGCAGCACGTGCGCGCGACGCTAAAAACTGCCCAATACGTTGAAGAAGCAGCCACCGAACGCCAAAACGTGGAAACCGGGCAAAAACGCCCGACTCCACGGAAAACGTTCAAACTAGCGCAGCACGTGCACGCGACGCTGAAAACTGGCCAATACGTTGAAGAAACATGGACCGAACGCCAAAACGTGAAAACCGGGCAAAAACGCCCGACTCCGTGGAAAACGTCCGACTAGCGCAGCACGTGCGCGCGACGCTGAAAACTGGCCAATACGTTGCAGAAACATGGACCGAACGCCAAAACGTGGAAACCGGGCAAAAACGACCGACTCCGTGGAAAACGTCCAAACTAGCGCAGCACGTGCGCGCGACGCTGAAAACTGGCCAATACGTTGAACAAACATGGCCAATACGCCAAAACATGGAAACCGGGCAAAAACGCCCGACTCCACGGAAAACGTCCAAACTAGCGCAGCACGTGCGCGCGACGCTGAAAACTGGCCAATACGTTGAACAAACATGGCCAATACGCCAAAACGTGGAAATCGGGCAAGAACGCTCGACTCCGTGGAAAACGCCCGACTAGCGCAGCACGTGCGCGCGACGCTAAAAACTGGACAATACGTTGCGGAAACATGGACCGAACGCCAAAACGTGGAAACCGGGCAAAAACGCCCGACTCCACAGAAAACGTCCAAACTAGCGCAGCACGTGCGCGCGACGCTAAAAACTGGCCAATACGTTGAAGAAATACCCATCGAACGCCAAAACGTGGAAACCGGGCAAAAACGCCCGACTCCACGGAAAACATCCAAACTAGCGCAGCACGTGCGCGCGACGCTGAAAACTGGCCAATACGTTGAAGAAACATGGACCGAACGCCAAAACATGAAAACCGGGCAAAAACGCCCGACTCCACGGAAAACGTCCGACTAGCACAGCACGTGCGCGCGACGCTGAAAACTGGCCAATACGTTGATAAAACGGCTAAAACGTGGACACTTGGCAAAACCCGTGCAGGAATTCCTGTCGCGGTAGAGAAATGGCCCTTTTCTCTGCCGCGGCAGCAGTGTACCCCTCCTTCACAAGCTGAAGGCAAGGGTCCGGGGTGGGGGTGCGTTCCCCAGGTATAGTAGGGGGAGGGTGGCCGAACCCCCCGGGGCGTGCAAGGGTCGTGTTTTATGAGCAAAAACACGTGGATTTGAGTGGGATCCAAGAGGTTGGCGCACGCCCCTAGGCAAGACGTAGCGAATGGCTCAGTCGGATGACGTTTCCCTGTAACCATCACCGTAAACCGGTCCTTTAGTATCCGTACGGGGATCTGGGTCTGAGGTGTATTGCATGAGGTGTAGCACCATGAAATTGACGATTTGAGCTCCGCCGCGCAAGAACGTGTTAATCCGGTGTCGTCCACGATACTTGGGAGCCGTTGCCCTGGTCATGTAAACGTTCCCCAGTCGGTATGATTCCCCAAAAAGGTGATTGCCGCGTTACGTTTTTCGTGTTCCATGGGCTGCTTCTCCTCAGTCGCTCTGGGTGGTCATCCATGTTAACCACGGATAATGCGCTTATTCGGTGTCGTCCACGATACTTGGGAGTCGCTGCCCTGGTCTCGTAAACGTTCCCAGTCGGTATGATTCCCCGAAAAGGTGATTGCCGCGTTACGTTTTCGTGTTCCATATGGGCTGCTTCTCCTCAGTCGCTCTGGGTGGTCATCCGCGGTAGGCACATTCCATCGCCTCTAGTCCCTTCAGAGAAATGTTGCCCCAAGACGGTATCGTTATTGGTGTAATACCCGTGCGTGGTGGACACTCAGGACGCCTTCGTGCAGGACATTCCCCCGTGCTATGCGTGGGGGGAGGCTTGGTTGGCTTGACCGATGTGGATACGCGAGCGGATGAGTAGCTTTGGACCCGTGTCTGTTGTTAGATCCCCCGTCCTCGTGCGGCCGACTAGCGACACCGTGTCCCGTCATTCGTGTGGCTTATGTTACTGTTGCCTTTCAAGTGCTTGTGTGCATGTACCCGACCTACGGGAAGTGGTTCTTTGTACACGCTTGCCTCGCGGCGGACACCTCTGGGTGTTCCGTTGTGGCCTAATGGCGCTTGAGGCGTTACCTCGTGGCACTGGCACGTTTCATGCTTGGTGCTATGAAGGAAGCCTCGCTCTCGCTGTTGGTTTCGGATGCCGCTCACGATAATGGTTAATGGCCCTTCTGGTTGCCGCTCACGATAAAGGTTAATAGCCCTTCTGGTTGTCACTAGTCCCACCTCAAAAGAAGCTTTCTGGATCTGAACAGCGGTAGTACGGTGTGTTGCATGTATTTCC
>OV702281.1:88880026-88900026 GCA_916181665.1 Avena sativa
CAACGGAGGTAGATAATGAAGATCAAGAGGTAGCAGATGGGCGCGCTGATGACGATCTTGGTCGGGCCATTACTGATGCAAAGAAAGAATGTGAAACTGAAAAGGAGAAGGAGAAGCTGGAGCAGATGTTAAAGGATCACAAAACATTGTTGTATCCAACTTGCGAAGATGGCCACAAAAAGCTAGGTGCCACACTGGATTTGCTGCAATGGAAGGCAGAGAATTGTGTGACTGACAGCGCATTTTCAAAGTTGTTTGTAAAAATGAAGAATCTTCTTCCAAGAAATAATGAGTTGCCTGACAGTACATACCAAGCAAAGAAGGTTGTCTGCCCTCTAGGATTAGACGTGCAGAAGATACATGCCTGCATTAATGACTGCATCCTCTACCGCGGTGAGAAGTACGAGAATTTGGATGCATGCCCGGTATGCACTGCACTGCGGTATAAGATCAGACGAGACGATCCTGGCGATGTTGAGGGCGAGGCCCCTAGGAAGAAGGTTCCCGCCAAGGTTATCTGGTATGCTCCTATAATACCACGGTTAAAACGTCTCTTCAGAAATAAAGAGCATGCCAAGTTGTTGCGATGGCACATGGAAGACCGTAAGAAAGACGCGATGTTGAGACACCCCGCTGATGGGTCACAGTGGAGAAAAGTCGAGCGAGAGTACCCGGACTTCGCACATGACGCAAGGAACTTAAGGTTTGGTCTAAGTACAGACGGCATGAATCCTTTTGGTGAGCAGAGCTGCAGTCACAGCACCTGGCCTGTGACCCTATGTATCTATAACCTTCCTCCTTGGTTGTGTATGAAGAGGAAGTTCATTATGATGCCAGTGCTCATCCAAGGCCCGAGGCAACCCGGCAACGACATTGATGTGTACCTAAGGCCATTAGTTGAAGAACTTTTACAGCTGTGGGCCAAATCAGGTGTACGTATGTGGGATGAGCACAAAGGGGAGCCATTTGACGTACGAGCATTGCTTTTCGTAACCATCAATGATTGGTCTGCTCTTAGTAACATTTCAGGGCAGACAAACAAGGGATACAATGCATGCACACACTGTTTAGATGATACTGAAAGTGTATATTTGGATAAATGTAAGAAGGTTGTGTACCTAGGGTATCGCCGATTTCTTCCGAACCTGCATCCAGTAAGAAAGAAAGGCAAGCATTTCAAACGTCTGGCAGAACCCTGGAGGAAGCCTGTCCTCCGTACCGGTGAGGAGGTATTTGGTATGGTCAAGGACCTAGAAGTAATCTTTCGAAAAGGTCCTGGCAGTCTATCTGTTCCGAATGACGATGCCGGACACGCGCCCATGTGGAAGAAGCAATCTATATTTTGGGACCTACCCTATTGGAAAGTCTTAGAGGTCCGCTCTTCAATCGACGTGATGCACGTGACGAAGAATGTTTGCGTGAACCTGCTAGGCTTTCTAGGAGTGTATGGGAAGACAAAAGATACACCGGAAGCACGACAGGACCAGCAACGTCTGAAGGCCCCTGAAGAGCCTATGCATCCTGAGAACGAGAAGGGTAAACGATGCCACTTAACTCCTGCCAGCTACGCTCTTACCAAAGCAGAGAAGGAAATCTTTTTTGAATGTCTGAGCAGTATCAAGGTCCCGTCTGGCTTCTCGTCGAATATAAAGGGAATAATAAATATGGCAGAGAAAAAATTCCAAAACCTGAAGTCTCATGACTGCCACGTGATTATGACACAATTGCTTCCGATTGCATTGAGGGGGCTTCTACCTGAAAATGTTCGAGTACCCATTGTGAAGCTATGTGCATTCCTCAATGCAATATCTCAGAAGGTAATCGATCCAGAAAGCCTACCAGGGTTACAAACAGATGTGGCCCAATGTCTTGTCAGCTTTGAGTTGGTGTTCCCACCATCCTTCTTCAATATTATGACGCATCTCCTGGTTCACCTAGTAGAAGAGATTGCCATTCTCGGTCCTGTATTTCTACACAATATGTTCCCCTTTGAGAGGTACATGGGAGTCTTAAAGAAATATGTTCATAACCGTGCTAGGCAAGAAGGAAGCATCTCCAAGGGCTATGTAACAGAGGAGGTCATTGAGTTCTGTGTTGATTTTATTCCTGACCTTAAGGCGATTGGTGTTCCAGAATCACGACATGAGGGGAGACTGCGTGGAAAAGGCACCCTAGGATGTAAAGCAATGATATGTAGGGACGGGCATTCTCTCAATCAAGCACACTACACGGTTTTACAAAGATCTATCTTGGTTGCCCCGTATATCAATGAACACAAGAATTTAATACGCCTCAAACACCCGGGGCAGTGTGATGAATGGATTATAAGTGAACACATGGCGAGTTTTGGCGGCTGGCTGCAAAGACTTCTCACGAATAACACCACTGTTGGGGATCAGTTGTACTTGTTGGCCAGGACACCGTCTTCGACTGTATGTACTTTCCAAGGGTACGAGATAAATGGGAATACATTTTACACGATAGGCCAAGATAAAAAGAGCACCAACCAAAACAGTGGTGTCCGCTTCGATGCAGCAGAAGACAATGGGCAAAAGACCACGTATTATGGGTTCATAGAGGAGATATGGGAACTTGACTATGGACCTAATTTTAAGGTCCCCTTGTTTCGATGCAAATGGGTCAAGCTAACAAGAGGAGGGGTTGAGGTAGACAAGAAGTACGGAATGACAACGGTGGATCTCAACAATCTTATGAAGAACTTAGACGAACCATTCGTCCTAGCCAATGATGTGGCTCAGGTTTTCTATGTGAAGGACATGTCCTCCAGACCAAAAAAAAGAAAAAATATGCAAACGAATACATCATATGATGAGCCAAAGCGTCACATAGTTCTTTCAGGGAAAAGAAACATCGTGGGAATTGAGGACAAGACAGACATGTCAGAAGATTATAATAAGTTTGATGAAATTCCGCCCTTCACAGTGAAAACTGACCCAAGCATTCCGTTAAGTAAAGAAGATGCTCCATGGTTACGTCTGAAGCGATCATAAGGAAGGGTATATGCCAAGAAGTTCATGCTCATATTATGTAACTCTAGTTCATGTTTTTAATATTAATACATGTCTTGAGTGTTAGTCATGTTTTGTGGATGGACCGGGACTATGAGAAGAAGTTGTCCCGATTCTTACTTACCATTAAGATCTGATCTCCAAACGCGCGCGGTCACATATTAGGGAGTGCCTCTATGACCAGTTTCTTGGAGATGCCGGAGGACTAGGCTCCGTCGGCATCTCCCTGAAACTGGCCGTAGTGGTGTCCCTGCTCTCGAAAACCATCTTGCAGCTTTGTAACTTCTCTAACTAGATCAATACACCAGGGAGCTAACTAATTTCACATATTAGGGAGTGCCTCTATGACCAGTTTCTCGGAGATGCCGGAGGACTGGGCTCCGTCGGCATCTCCCTGAAACTGGCCGTAGTGGTGTCCCTGCCTCAAACTGGCTGGAGGACTGGACTCACAAGGATGCCTATTTATAGTACAAGCAGCTCGACATAGTGTTGACACTTACAAAATAATGTCGACACTCACCCCTATTATTAGTCCCGGTTGGTGTCTCCAACCGGGACTAAAGGTTCATCTTTAGTCCCGGTTGGTGACACCATCCGGGACAAGGTACACGCCGCACGACATAATGTCGACTTGCACTCACCCCTATTATTAGTGCTGACTCGTGTTTTGTCCCGGTTGGTGTCTCCAACCGGGACTAAAGGTTCATCCCGCCATTTTTTCCCGCCATTTTTATTCCCGCCATTTTTCTTCCCGCCATTTTTCTTCCCGCCAGTTCTTCCCTCCAGTTCTTCCCGCTAGTTCACTATATATATATATATGTAGGGGGTTGGCCTCCATTGTCATTGCACATATCTAGACTCATATCTGCAACCTCATCACTCTTTCCCATGGCTTCCACCGTAGCACTAACCCCCAGGGAGGCGGAGGCGCTTTGCGCCTCGAACTACCCCTGCCCGCCGGGCTACTGTGTCCACGTCGGCTGGATGCTGAGAGTCGGAGGCATGCCGGTTCCTCCTGTCCCTCTAGGTGTGGCGCGCCGGATAGCCATCACGAACCACTACTACTTCGAGCTCACGCCGGAGCAGCGGAGGAATCCCAGATGGCATCCCGACTATTTCCCTACTTGGGAAGCCTTCTTCGTGGATCGGCATGAGAGGGCGCTCGCCAGGCACGAGGAGGACGGCCCACCTCCTCCTAACTTCAACGAGGCCGGCCGTCGGCTATGGTGGCGCGGTCGGACTCTCCAGAGCGTCATGGCCTATGAGACTGCCGCCGACTCTAACCCCCGTCTGCGCTACCCTCAAGTCCAGCCCACGCGCTACCCTCAAGTCCAGCCCACGCGTACTCTCCATAGGTTCAATTACGGCGACCCCGACGACGACAGCGATGACGGCGGCGGCGAGTACGACGACTACAGTGGCGAGTATTACAGGTGAAGGCAGGAGCATGATTGAATCACTCCAACATTCCGAAACAAGTTCGGCCGATTGTTACTTAATCTGGCCATGTATCTTAATTTTCAGTTCTTTTATGTATCTTAATTTTCAGTTCCAGTTCGGTCAATTGTTACTTAATCTGGCCATGTATCTTAATTTTCAGTTCTTTTATGTATCTTAATTTTCAGTTCTTTTATGTATCTTAATTTTCAGTTCCAGTTCGGCTTTATGTAACTGTCTCAAAATGACCTATCTCATTCGAGGTTTCTTGGCTTTCGGGTCAAATGACCAATGTTATGGCTAGAATCAAGGCATAGTTTGCAAGAGGAGTTTTCCTTTTTATCGCACCAAAAAGGCATTTTCCATTTTCCGAGCATAAAAAACGGACGGTTTTGTGAAGCAACCACCAAATGGCTAATTCAAAAAACCACCAACACATTGATCAAAAAACAATGCAAGTTGAGAGAGGCTTAGTGAGATTCAAGTGTATACAAAAGATGCGACATTTAAATATCCAATCAATTCAAAAATGTTAATACAAAATATGCGGCATTAAAATATGATTTGATCTAATAAAAATCATTTACATGAATGGATAGATATTATTTTTCTGAAAATTATGATATATTATTCATATTTTTCTGAGTTGAAATGAAAAAGATATGAATTTTCTAAATTCATATCATATTTTTTGAATTAAAAAAGCCCCTTTAATGCATGAAATAAGTGTTTTAATTATTTTAAAAAATTTCATGTAAAGTAAATATAAAATGATTTACATGAATTGATAGATATTATTTTTCTGAAAATTATGATATATTATTCATATTTTTCTGAGTTGAAATGAAAAAGATATGAATTTTCTAAATTAATATCATATTTTTTGAATTAAAAAAGCCCCTTTAATGCATGAAATAAATGCCCCCCTTTAACACCGGTTCCAGACAGGAACCGGTGTTAAAGGGGGGGCATTTATTTCGTTTCCCGCGCGCACCCACCCCCCCTTTAACACCGGTTCGTGGCAGGAACCAGTGTTAAAGGGGGGGGTAATAAATACGCGCGCAAACGAATTCCCCCCCCCCCTTTAACACCGGTTCCTGCCACGAACCAGTGTTAAAGGGGGGGGGGTATTAAATGCGCCCCTTCGCTCCTTTCTTCCCCCAGAGCCAGATCGCGCCACCGCCGCCAGAGCCCGAACCCCTTGCCGTCGTCCTCGCCACCACCGAAGCCGACGACCGCCACCGCCTCGTCGTCCTCGCGCGCCACCGAAGCCGACGACCTCCACCCCTCGTCGTCCTCGCGCGCCACCGAAGCCGACGACCGCCACCGCCTCTGTCCGGCCGCCGTTCCAGCTGCCCGACGCCGACGCTGTGGTGAGCATGCTCTGTTTCCTCCCCTTCTCTGTTTCGTCGCCGGCGCCACCCTTTGCAGGCTGCTCTGCCACGTCGCCGTTGTCGCTCTGCCACGTCGCCGGTCGCCTCTGTCCGGCCGTCGTTGCAGCTGCCCGTCGTCGCCGTGCTCGCCTGTTGCCTCCCCGTGCTCGCCCCTGAGCAGTTCCTCGCCGGAGCCGGTAGCTCGCGTCATCGGGTGTGGCGGGCAGGAGCGGCTACGCGAGCGCGTCCACGGATTGGGGCCAATGACAGGGAAGTGGAGGGGATGGGTCAGGGAGCCGGATTCGTCGGGGAGGCCCAGGGCCCAGGCGCGGTACGGGGATGGCCTCCCCTCTCGGCTGCGGGGGCGGCCTAGGTGGGTTGCAAGCTCCGGTGGTGGCCATGGGGTGCGAGCTCGCGATGCGGCCTAAGTGGGGTGCGAGCTCCGATGTGGCATCCCCCCTCCTGGCCTAGGTCAGCGCTGATGAACGTGGAGTTCGCCCTGGCCAGCATGCTCTGGGGCTTCGATTGGGCCACGCCTAAACGCCGATGCCTAAACGCCGACGCCTCGGAACGATATAAACACAGTTCTTTGCATAATATATTGACCCTCGGAACGATTCCAGGGTGCCAAAGATGGGCGAGATGAACGTAGTGACATCGACCCCCGACGATCTAAACCTTGCACATGTGAATTAGAAGCATGTGGAGTAAAAATAAAATAGCTTATAGCAAAGATATTATAATAGGCCACGCCTAAACCCTAACTGACCACCTCGCTCTCTTCCCCGTGCAGGAGCGTCTCGCCGCCGCCGCTTCGGAGCTCATAGGCCACGCCTAAACGCCAACGCCGCCCGCCGCCCGACGAGCCCGCCGCTAGCACCGCCGCCCGACGAGACCGACGCATCCGCCCGACGAGCACCGCCGCCCGACGAGACCGCCGCATCCGCCCAACGAGCACCGCCGCCCGACGAGACCAACGTCACCCCACCGGTGAGCGCCACTTGTCTGCCACGTGTATGATTGCTGACTCATCCTGATTAAAACTTGTTTGCTCGATAAATTGTACTACATGCATAGATTAAAACTTGTATACAAATTGGACCTCTGACTCATTTGTGTATTTTGGTATGAATAATATGTATATTTGTGTATGAATCCAAGTCCACTTGAATGTTTACACTCTTACTCTAGATAATATTATTGTTTTAGAAACTATGGATCCACTTAGTAGAAACCTTGAAGAAGAAGAAATAATGGAGAACATTATTGATGAGGACACCTCACAATATCTGAACTTGGAGGGACATGACGACGACAGCTCAAGTACTAGTCATGGAGAAGATGAAGACTCCGGTGAACGCAATTTAATGGTTTAAAGTCCGGCGAGGTATATGCATTGATTAAGTCTCTGCTGACTTCCACCAACAATCTTCTTCTACATGTATTAATTAACGCTTCTTTCTTCTTTTAGCCCTCTGGATCGACCAGCCAGCAACCATCTTCTTCTACGAAAAAGAGCAAGCGAGGCGCGAGCCAGCGGTTGAAAGATCGTGAAAAGTTCATGATCGAAGCAGTCCGTGTTGATGGCAGGCCGATGGTGAAGGGTTTCACGGCATAGTAAATCAAAATTTTCGACGGATGCGAACAGAGGGGAAGCCAAGATCTAATCTAGGAGATGCAAACAACGAGAGAGATTGGATTAGATCTTCATACCCTTGAAGATTCGCACAGCGGAACGTTCGTCGGAACGTGGGTGATGTAGTCGTACTCGCTTCTCCTCCTCGCGATCCGATCCGATCTAGCACCACAAGTGGTGGTGCCTCCGTGAGATGCAAACGTGCAGCACCTCGACGTCTCCTCCTTCCTTGGTCTAGCAAGTATGGTGGAGAGATGGGTTGGATCTACAACGCGACGGAGCGGTGCAATTGGTGGAGAATTTCTGCAGCAGGGCTTCGCCTACAAGTAGTCGGGAGGGAGAGAGGAGGGCAGCAGGGCGGCTAGGGTTGGAGGGGAAGGTGTAGGGGGTTGGTGCGCCCCCATCCCTCTATATATAGAGGGGTGGGCGCAGCCCTAGCCCCTCCCCCAAGACAAGGCCGGCGGCCCCAAGGAGGAAGAGTGGGGGGCAAGGAAACCCCCCTTCTAGAAGCTCTATCTAGAGTTTAAACCTCTCTTGGCCGGCTGGGCCCTATTGGGCCTTGTGCCCCTGGCCCAATACGGCCAGGGCACTCCCTCATAGGCCCATGCCCCCTCCCGGAAGGTCGGCCACGTTGGTCCCCTTCCGGAAGGTTCTAAAAGCTTCCAGTACAATACCGATTAACCCGGAACAATTCCGAACTCCAAAAACTGCACTGCCTTATATGAATCTTATTCTCCGGACCACTCCGGAACCTCTCGTGATGTCCCGGATCCCATCCGAGACTCCGAACAAAAAATCATGAACCAATTATCCAATCTATCCTAGCGTCGAGACACGTTAAGTGTGTCACCCTGCGGGTTCGAGAATATGCAGACATGATCTTCTATTAATAATCAACAGCGGGGTCTGGAAACCCATATTGACTCCCACACATTCATCGATGATCATATCGGATGAACCACGATGCCAGGATTCAATCAATCCCACATATATATTCCCTTCATCTCGCGATATTTTACTTGCCCGAGATTTGATCGTCGGTACCGTCATACCTAGTTCAATCTCGTTCACAGCAAGTACTTTACTCGTTCCGTAATCTGATATCACTTTGTGATTAACTCTTTATCCACATGCTTGCAAGCGGTGTTGATATCGATTACCGAGTGGGCCCGAAGTATATCTCTCCAACTTGGGAGGGACAAATTCCATCTCGATACATACAACCCAACAGATACTTTCCGATCACCTGAGAGACACCTTTATGATCACCCTCTCATAGGATGACGTTTGATGACCTCAAAGCTTTCTTCCGATACCAGGGAGTTGTATTATCTCATGGTCTAAGGAATACAATATTTGACATAGGAAAAGCTACGCAAAGATGAACACGATGATACGATCTAATTGCTTCGCTTAGTTTGGGTATGTCCATCATATCATTCTCCCAATGATATGATCTCATTATCAATTGACAACTCATGTCTATGGTTAGGAAACCTTAACCATCATTGATCAATGAGCTAGTCCTTAGAGGCGTACCACGGACACGGTGTTGTTCACAAACCACACAAGTATTATTGTTTCCGCTTAATACAATTCTAGCATGGAATATAAACTTTATCATGAACAAGAATTATAATAATAACATCTTTATTATTGCCTCTAGGGCTTAATTCCAATAGTATCCCACTTGCACTAGAGTCAATAATCTAGTTTACATCTGGCAACAATCTCACACCCATGGCACTGAGGTGTTGATCATGTTTTACACGTGGAAGAGGTTTAGTCAATGGATCTGCGACATTCAGATCCGTATGTACTTTGCTAATCTTCAGATCTCCATCTGCTATATAATCTCGGATTATATGAAACTTGCGGTTGATATGCTTGGTCTTTGGATGATATCTTGGTTCCTTAGCGAGTGCTATGGCGCCAGTGTTGTCACACAATATCTCCAGTGGGTCCAATGCACTTGGAACCACGCCAAGCTCAGTGATGAAGTTCCTGATCCAAACTCCTTCACTTGACGCTTCTGCAGCAGCCATGTATTCCGCTTCTACTGTAGATCCCGCGATCATGCTTTGCTTGCAGCTTCTCCAGCTCACGGCTCCTCCATTCAAAATATACACGTATCCTGTCTGAGATTTAGAATCATCCTTGTCGGTGTCGAAACTAGCGTCGACGTAACCTTTTACGACAAGCTGTTCATCACCTCCATAGACTAAGAACATTTCTTTAGTCCTATTTAAATACTTTAGGATGTTCTTCATGGCTGTCCAGTGTTCCACTCCTGGATCACTTTGGTATCTGCTCGTCAAACTAAGAGCATTGGACACATTCGGTCTAGTACATAGCATGTCATACATGATAGAACCTATGGCCGAGGCATAAGGCACTTTGCTCATAGCTTCCCTATCATTTACCGTAGCTGGACACTGAGCCTTGCTCAATATCTTACCTGACAACATGGGCACTTAACCTTTCTTTGCCTTATCCATTATGAACCTTTTCAGAACTTTGTCTAGATATGTACTCTGGCTTAAAGCTATCAGGCGTCTTTGTCTATCTCTATAGATTTTGATGCCCAATATATAAGCAGCTCCACCTAGGTCTTTCATTGAAAAACACTTGTTCAAATAACTCTTCACATCGTTAAGCATGTTAAAGTCATTTCCAATAATCAATATGTCATCCACATATAGTATCATAAATGTCACCGAGCTCCCACTCACTTTCTTGTAGATACAAGCTTCGTAGCAATTTGGAACAAATCCAAAGCTCTTGATCACTTGATCAAAACGAAGGTTCCAACTCCGAAATTCTTGCTTTAGTCCATAAACGGAACGCTCAAGCTTGCATACTTTATCAGCATCCTTAGGATCGACAAAACCTTCGGGTTGCATCATATACAACTCTTCATCAATGTTGCCATTGAGGAACGCAGTCTTGACATCCATCTGCCATATATCATAATCATGAAACGCAGCAATTGCTAATAAAATCTGAATGGACTTAAACATTTCTACGGGAGAGAAAGTCTCATCGTAGTCAACACCTTGAACTTGTCGAAAACCTTTCGCGACAAGCCGTGATTTATAGACGGTAACATTACCATCCGCGTCCGTTTTCTTCTTGAAGATCCATTTGCACTCAACGGCCTTTCGGTCGCTAGGAGGGTCCACCAAAGTCCATACTTGGTTTTCGCTCATGGATACCAATTCGGATTTCATGGCCTCTAGCCATTTCTCAGAGTCTGGGCTCATCATCGCTTCCTCATAGTTCGAAGGCTCACTGTCATCTACTAACAAGACAGTTAAGACAGGGTTGCCGTACCACTCAGGAGGGGCACGCGACCTTATCGACCTGCGACGTTCAGTAGCAGCATCGTCCGAAGCTTCATGATCCTTATCATTAGCTTCCTCTATTGTTGGTGCAGGCGGCACTGGAACAATTTCAGGTGCTGCGCTACTCTCCAACTCAAGAGAAGGTTCAACAACCTCGTCTAGCTCTACTTTCCTCCCACTCACTTCTTTCGAGAGAAACTCCTTCTCAAGAAAGGAACCGTTCTTTGTCTCAAACACTTTGCCTTCGGTTCTGTGATAGAAGGTATACCCAATAGTTTCCTTAGGGTATCCTATGAAGACGCATTTCTCCGCTTTGGGTTCGAGCTTGTCCGGCATCAACTTCTTGACGTAAGCTTCGCATCCCCAAACTTTAAGAAACGACAACTTAGATTTAGCACCAAACCACAGTTCATACGGTGTCGTCTCAATGGATTTAGATGGTGCCCTATTTAAAGTGAATGCAGCGGTGTCTAATGCATAACCCCAAAATGATAACGGCAAATCAGTAAGAGACATCATCGACCGGACCATATCTAATAAGGTTCGATTCCGGCGTTCAGACAAACCATTGCGCTGTGGTGTTCCGGGTGGCGTGAGTTGCAAAACAATTCCGCTTGCTTTAAGATGCGTGAGAAAATCATAACTCAAATATTCACCTCCACGATCGGATCGTAGAAACTTAATCTTTCTGTTACGATGGTTCTCCACTTCATTCTGAAATTCCTTGAACTTTTCAAATGTTTCATATTTATGTTTCATTAAATAGATATACCCATATCTACTTAAGTCATCGGTAAAAGTGAGAAAATAGCGATATCCACCGCGCGTCGAAACACTCATCGGTCCGCATACATCGGTATGTATGATTTCCAACAAGTCCGTTGCTCGCTCCATCATACCGGAGAACGGAGTTTTGATCATCTTGCCCATGAGGCATGGTTCGCATGTGTCAAATGATTCAAAATCAAGAGACTCCAAAAGTCCATCAGAATGGAGTTTCTTCATGCGCTTTACACCAATATGACCTAGACGACAGTGCCACAAATAAGTAGTATTATCACTATCTACTTTGCATCTCTTAGCCTCAATGTTATGGATGTGTGTTTCATCCCTTTCGAGATTTAGAAGAAATAAACCATTCACAATAGGTGCATGACCATAAAAGATGTTACTCATATAAATAGAACAACCATTATTGTCCGATTTAAATGAATAACCGACTTGCAATAAACAAGATCCAGAAATAATGTTCATGCTCAACGCAGGCACATAATAACACTTACTAAGGTTTAAAACTAATCCCGAAGGTAAAACTAAGGAGAGCGTGCCGACGGCCATCACATCAACTCTTGATCCGTTGCCAACACACATCGTCACCTCATCCCTCGCAAGCCGCCGTCTATTCCGTAGCTCCTGTTTCGAGTTACAAATATTAGCAACTGAACCGGTATCAAATACCCAGGCACTACAACGAGGGCTAGTAAGGAAAACATCAATAACATGTATATCAAATATACCTTTGATGGTGCCAGCCTTCTTGTCCGCTAAGTACTTCGGACAGTTGCGCTTCCAGTGACCCTTGTCCTTGCAATAGAAGCACTCAGTGTCCGGTTTAGGACCAGACTTGAGCTTCTTCTCAGCAGGGGCAACGCGCTTGCCGCCGCCTTTCTTGAAGGGCTTCCTTGCACCCTTACCTTTCTTGAAGGTGGGGGGCTTGTTGACCATCAACACATGATTATTCTTTTTGATGTTCACCTCCGCTACTTTCATCTTAGCAAAGAGCTCAGTGATCATATCAGTGGAACCAATCTGATTATGATCAACTACAAAACTTTTGTAGCTAGGAGTGTCAATCTTGAGCTCCTCTGGAATCTTGCAGTCCAGTTGCTCAAGGCGTTGAGTGTAGCCCGTCATCTCAATGGCGTGCTCCCTAACGGAACTCCCTTCCTCCATCTTGTAGTTAAAGAATTTCTTAGAGATCTCATATCTCTCAGAACGGGCTTGAGTCTGAAACATGTTTTTCAGCTCCTCAAGAATCTCAAAGGGCCCGGCGAACTCCTCAAAACGATTTTGAAGATCCGATTCCATAGCATACAACATGGAAATCTTAATCAAATCATAATCATCCTTGCGCGACTGATAACCAGCTTTTTCATCAGCCGGCGCATCTATAGCAGGGGCGTCACCTAGCGCTTTCTCAAGGACATAGTCCTTTTGTCCGCCAGCCAGAATGATTCTCAGAATGCGGAACCATTTGGTGAAGTTAGACCCATTGTTTCTATGCTTTTCTATCTCAGCATAAACGTTGAAGTTGAAGTTGGACTTAGCCATGTGATCTACAGTATTTTCATGTACAAATTAGACTATGTTCATGATAACTAGTTCAACTTTTAATCAAATTACTAGATGAACTCCCACTAAATTCAACATCCCTCAAGTTGTTTAGTGAACACGATCCAAATTCACCACACCTAATCCGATCTTCACGAGAAGAGATGTGGTTTCAATGGTGGACAACGAAGTGTCGATCATATCATTCATATGACTCATGCTTAACCTTTCGGTTCATGTGTTCCGAGGCCATGTCTGTACATGCTAGGCTCGTCAAGTTAGACCCAAGTATTTCCGCGTGTGCAAAACTGGCTTGCACCCGTTGTATGTGAGCGTAGAGTCTATAGCACCCGATCATCACGTGATGCTTGGACACGACGAACTTTCGCAACGGTGCATACTTAGGGAGAACACAGTTTTTATCTTGATCTTTAAGTGAGGAATCATCTTATAATGCTACCGTCGCGATCTAAGCATGATAAGATACATAAAAGGATAAACATCACATGCATATAACTTTAATGTGACATGGTATAGCCAATCCTCGCGCAATGATCTCCATCTTGTGAGTTCCGGCATGATCTCCATCACTCCACCATGATTGCCTCCACCACGAATAGCAACTACAACTATTGCTAACTACTTAGCGATAAAGTAAAGCTATTACATGGCGTATAAGAAGTTGACTCGCAGGTCATACACAATTATAAAGACAACCATATGGCTCCTGCCGGTTGTGTACTCATCGACATGCAAGTCGTGAAACATTACAAAGCATGATCATCGCATACAATATACACATCACATCTTGGGCCATACCATATCACAGAAAACACTCCCTGCAAAAACAAGTTAGACGCCTCTACTTTGTTGTTGCATGTTTTACGTGGCTTATGGGAGTAGATGCTAAGAACGATTCTTACCTACGGAAAGCCACAACGGTGATATTATGGTTGCCAAACTCCGGTGTTAATCCCATGACAATTATAGTGAGAGCAACTGACATCCACCAGCCGCATGTGTGGAACAAGCCACACGTCAAGTGCGGAGCCGGTCTCGCGAACGACGTCGCGTAAGGTTGGCCTAGACCGCTTCAATCTCACTATCCCGCGTCATAAGAAGAACACAAACAAGAGGCTTGCAATAGAAAACATAAACTCCCGCAACAACCATGTTGCGTTCTACTCGTGAAACCCATCTACGCATAGATCTAGCTCTGATACCACTGAAGGGTTTCGCGGCATAGTAAATCAAAATTTTCTACGGATGCGAACAGAGGGGAAGCCAAGATCTAATCTAGGAGATGCAAACAACGAGAGAGATTGGATTAGATCTTCATACCCTTGAAGATTCGCACAGCGGAACGTTCGTCGGAACGTGGGTGATGTAGTCGTACTCGCTTCTCCTCCTCGCGATCTGATCCGATCTAGCACCACAAGTGGTGGTGCCTCCGTGAGATGCACACGTGCAGCACCTCGACGTCTCCTCCTTCCTTGATCCAGCAAGTATGGTGGAGAGATGGGTTGGATCTACAACGCGACGGAGCGGTGCAATTGGTGGAGAATTTCTGCAGCAGGGCTTCGCCTACAAGCAGTCGGGAGGGAGAGAGGAGGGCAGCAGGGCGGCTAGGGTTGGAGGGGAAGGTGTAGGGGGTTGGTGCACCCCCAGCCCTCTATATATAGAGGGGTGGGCGCAGCCCTAGCCCCTCCCCCAAGCCAAGGCCGGCGGCCCCAAGGAGGAAGAGTGGGGGGCAAGGAAACCCCCCTTCTAGAAGCTCTATCTAGAGTTTAAACCTCTCTTGGCCGGCTGGGCCCTATTGGGCCTTGTGCCCCTGGCCCAATGCGGCCAGGGCACTCCCTCATAGGCCCATGCCCCCTCCCGGAAGGTGGGCCACGTTGGTCCCCTTCCGGAAGGTTCTAGAAGCTTCCAGTACAATACCGATTAACCCGGAACAATTCCGAACTCGAAAAACTGCACTGCCTTATATGAATCTTATTCTCTGGACCACTCCGGAACCTCTCGTGATGTCCCGGATCCCATCCGAGACTCCAAACAAAAACTCATAAACCAATTATCCAATCTATCCTAGCGTCGAGACACGTTAAGTGTGTGACCCTGCGGGTTCGAGAATATGCAGACATGATCTTCTATTAATAATCAACAGCGGGGTCTGGAAACCCATATTGACTCCCACACATTCATCGATGATCATATCGGATGAACCACGATGCCAGGATTCAATCAATCCCACATATATATTCCCTTCGTCTCGCGATATATTACTTGCCCGAGATTTGATCGTCGGTACCGTCATACCTAGTTCAATCTCGTTCACAGCAAGTACTTTACTCGTTCCGTAATCTGATATCACTTTGTGATTAACTCTTTATCCACATGCTTGCAAGTGGTGTTGATATCGATTACCGAGTGGGCCCGAAGTATATCTCTCCGACTTGGGAGGGACAAATTCCATCTCGATACATACAACCCAACAGATACTTTCCGATCACCTGAGAGACACCTTTATGATCACCCTCTCATAGGATGACGTTTGATGACCTCAAAGCTTTCTTCCGATACCAGGGAGTTGTATTATCTCATGGTCTAAGGAATACAATATTTGACATAGGAAAAGCTACGCAAAGATGAACACGATGATACGATCTAATTGCTTCGCTTAGTTTGGGTCTGTCCATCATATCATTCTCCCAATGATATGATCTCATTATCAATTGACAACTCATGTCTATGGTTAGGAAACCTTAACCATCATTGATCAATGAGCTAGTCCTTAGAGGCGTACCACGGACACGGTGTTGTTCACAAACCACACAAGTATTAATGTTTCCGCTTAATACAATTCTAGCATGGAATATAAACTTTATCATGAACAAGAATTATAATAATAACATCTTTATTATTGCCTCTAGGGCATAATTCCAACAGATGGAGCCCAAGAAGGCCGCAGACAAATTTGTACGTCAGGCTGGAGTTCTTGTTAGGGACCAAATCCCAATCATAATTGAAAATTGGAATAAGCCAAAGAAGGGCGACGGTACCTTTGTCGATGACAGATCCAAAGAAACGCTTTGGAATTCGTTGTTGGTAAATTTCACCCTTCCGCCAGAGGAGGATGAAAACAACCCGGTTATAAAGAAAAAGGTCAAAGAGTGGACTCTAAAGAAGATGGCCGAGGCTTTCCGCAACTAGAAGACAAAATTGAACAAATTTGTCAAATCTGGCGAGACTCCAGATTTCGAAGACGCATATTATGCGAAGATAAGACCTCACTGGCCCGAATTTGAGACATATAAAAAAAGTGCTATAGCATACGCTTAATGCCCTGAAGAAGGAATATCACCAGAGGACGGGGTCAGGTGGCTACATATCTCAGAGGCCTAAGTGGGAGGAAGCTGAGAGGGCCCTGCGCGAGAGAGGGATCACACCCCAGACAGATGGGTGGGACCTACATGCAAAGACTTGGTTCTACGGAATCGGGGCAAGGTTGGACCCAGAAACAGGATTGTGTATCTTCCCAACACTCCTTGCCAAACCCGTCACTGAACTCATCACGGCATACGAGGAAACAGCCGCCAGGACCTTCCATCTCGACAGAGAGAATGACCAGCTCACACGCGCCATCGGTAAAAAAGAACACGCTGGACACGCACGAGGCACAGGGGGTATGACGTGGAAGGATGGGTTTGCCGACTGGAGCGACTCTTACAGATGGCGCGGCAGAAAAGAAAAAGAGCGTACAGAGCGGATGACACAGATAGAACATGCACTTGCGGCGCTGCAGGCGCAAGTGAATGCACAACAGAGCCACTAAGCTACCGGCCCATCTCAGCGGCACGAAGAGCCTACATTGGAAGCTGCCCGCGGCCCAGACTCTGCGCGGAAAAGCAGTGTGGCTTCCACAGAGAACGTGCAGCCCACGCTTGAAATGACGGGTCCTCGATACCCCGTGGATGAGATCACGGAGAGCGAACACGCTGAGCTTCATGTGAGATTAATGGGCTTATCCATTAAGGTGGCTGTCGGCTATGCCTTACCTCCTGTAGCTGGTGGAACATACCACTGCCGACCGATTCCAGATGGCTATGCTATTGTTGGGGTGGATGAGGTTATGAAGGAATATGAGGAAGCACAGCTTGACCATGCTACAGGTGAAGGGGAAACTCAACTCAAATTTGCAGTGAAAACAACCATTCTTTGGAAGAAGGAACACATTGTGCTTCCAAATTGGAGGTCACTGGCACCCCCGCCGTCTCCGCAGCGTCAGCAGTCTGAGCCGCTTCAGCTATCTCCTGCGCGGCAGCCATCTCCGGCGCGGCAGCCATCTCTGGCCCGTCAGCCATCTCCTGCACGGCAGCCATCTCCGGCCCGTCAGCCATCTCCTGCGCGGCAGCCATCTCCGGCCCGTCAGCCATCTCCGGTGCTTCATCCATCTCCTCAGCGTAAGCGGAAGAACACTGCCACGAGGAGCATCAGTAGCACTGCCACAAAGAAATCCGCAGGAAACCGTACGCCAAAGAGTTCAAAAAACTACGTCCCGCAGCCTTCCGCCAAGCCATTGCCGGTTTTACCATGGAATCGCAGCGACGAGGAGACCAATAGGATCTCGGGAGAACAGGTCAAGAAATTCTTTGCACCTAGACGGGCCGAGCCAAAGGAGAAAATAGATCCGGTGGTGGTGGAGAAGTTTTACAAAAATCTTTTGAAACCTGAAACCCCACTTGTGCCGGACTACGAGCGCCAGATTTTGAAGGCGGATGCAAGGCGCCGTAGGGAGACTGAAAGTAGCAGTCGTGAGGCACCCCAGAAAACAGTTCCCATGCTCGGAGAGCAGGAAAACCAATCATGCGCCCCGCTCCAAATGTTCGACACACGAGACGCTCCTCCCGTAGATGATTACGAGGCAGAGCTACAAAGAAAGGCCAATGAGATGGGGATGACTTACATTGCATACTTGAACGTCATGGGAGACAACTTGCCCAAATGCGATGCCAACCCCATACAGCCATGGAAGTATGGGAAGAATCTCGTCAAGAAAGAGGAGCTCAAGACTCTACTAACAAAGATGCGAAAATTGCACAAGTAGTACCTTCATTTCTGCAAGACGAGAAAGGTAGAATGGATCACGGCGCATATAAGAGATGATATTTTCTTCTGCGGAGATGACGCGATTGACTTCAACATTCAAGACTTGCATTTTCTATTCAATCAGAAGGAACTCGACAAATCTGCCATCAGCCTTTATTGTGTGTAAGTAATATTTCTGTAATTTTTATCTCATCTCATTCACTTCATTAATTGCATGTATATATATATATATGCTCACCATATATGTATATACTATTATGCAGGAAAAAGGTTATGGAATGCAGGAAAGGAGGCCCTTTTGACATTGGGTTCGTTGACCCAAATAGAGTTCATGAAGAAGTGGTAGAAACCAAACCCGGGCAAACAGAAGATTACTTGCTAACGTCTTTACTGAGACAACAAACCAAAAGGGAAATACTATTGCCTTACAACTTCTCGTGAGTACTGTTACCCTCTCTCTTGTACACATTCTATTTCAGCTTACTCGATGTTAAGTGTAACTGATGATGAGTTATGCGTGCGTAGGTTCCACTTTATTCTGCTAGTCATTCAACCCGACTCAGGAAAAGTCCTTGTCATGGACTCGTTACGAAAAGAAAAAGAGATATGGGCAAACTTTAGAGAGATGCTCTAGAGGTAATTTCAATCATATTATCGCACTAGATCGGCAACTTTCGTGACAATAAGTAATTAATTACTCCTTTATCCATTTTCTTTGTCGGACAGGGTTTGGAAAAGGTTCACGGGCAGGGCCGTGGGTGAATGGTCAGAAGAACTAAAATTTGTAGACCAAAATGTAAGTAATACTAGCTAGCTTCCAATTCCATTATATCATGCTTTATTGATTATTATTTTGATTGAACTCTCTATTCTCGTAAAGTGCGCGCATCAGGGACACGGCAATAACTTATGTGGGTACTATGTTTGCGAATTCATTCGCAACACGATATGTGCGACGGGCCAAGCCGCACTAGAACAACTTAGAGTAAGTAAACAAAGTCCACAACATTATTTTATTACCATCAATTGTGTTGAGTTTTATTCTTATATATATATTGACGGCCCATTCTTCATATATATTCAGATCGAACGGATGCGGGACCAACTCCTACCATTTGAACGCATACGAGCCATTCAAGAGGAATTGGCGGGGTTCATACTTGATGAGGTCGTCACGCCTGGCGGAGAAATCTTTAGATATCCACCAAAATGAACGATGACGATGTATGTGCCGATGACGATGTATGACGATGTATGTGCCGATGACGATGTTTGTGTATAATAATAGTTGCTTAATTATTCATGTACTCGTATGTACCGATGACGATTTATAAGTATACCGCTCCCGATCGATTCCCCCTCGCTCCCCCCCCTCCCGCAGAAATACGCCCAGAACGGGGCAGAGGCAGAAGTCTGCCGCGGCAGAGATTTAGGCCGTTTTCCTGCCGCGGCAGAACTCTGCCGCGGCAGGAAAACGGCCTAAATCTCTGCCGCGGCAGAAGAACCTTTAACACCAGTTCCAGATACGAACCGGTGTTAAAGGGGGGGTGGCCTGAGGCCTGCGGCAGCCCCACGTACGCCACCCTTTAACACCGGTTCGTATAAGAACCGATGTTAAAGGGCCCCCCCTCTAACACCGAACCCTCAACAGCGTTTGGGGAACCGCTGTTAGAGGGCCCTCCCAACCGGAGTTAAAGGGGGGGCTCTGCACTAGTGATTGAATGGTCCGGTGAAGTGTTCGGAT
>OV702281.1:88905026-88907526 GCA_916181665.1 Avena sativa
CGACGCTAAAAACTGGCCAATACGTTGAGGAAACACCCACAGAACGCCAAAACGTGGAAACCAGGAAAAAACGCCCGACTCCACGGAAAACGTCCAAACTAGCACAGCACGTGCGCGCGACGCTCAAAACTGGCCAATACGTTGAAGAAACACCCACCGAACGCAAAACGTGGAAACCGGGCAAAAACGCCCGACTCCACGGAAAACTTCCAAACTAGCGCAGCACGTGCGCGCGACGCTGAAAACTGGCCAATACGTTGAAGAAACATGGACCGAACACCAAAACGTGAAAACCGGGCAAAAACACTCGACTCCGGGGAAAACGTCCGACTAGCGCAACACGTGCGCGCGATGCTGAAAACTGGCCAATACGTTGAGGAAACACCCACAGAACGCCAAAACGTGGAAACCGGACAAAAACGCCCGACTCCACGGAAAACGTCCAAACTAGCGCAACACGTGCGCGCGACGCTGAAAACTGGCCAATACGTTGAAGAAACACCCACCGAACGCCAAAACGTGGAAACCGGGCAAAAAACGCCCGACTCCACGGAAAACGTCCAAACTAGCGCAGCACGTGCGCGCGACGCTGAAAACTGGCCAATACGTTGAACAAACATGGCCAATACGCCAAAACATGGAAACCGGGCAAAAACGCTCGACTCCACGGAAAACGTCCAAACTAGCGCAGCACGTGCGCGCGACGCTGAAAACTGGCCAATACGTTCACAAACATGGCCAATACGCCAAAACGTGGAAACCGGGCAAAAACGCCCGACTCCGTGGAAAACGTCCGACTAGCGCTGCACGTGCGCGCGACGGTAAAAACTGGCCAATACGTTGCAGAAACATGGACCGAACGCCAAAACGTGGAAACCGGGCAAAAACGACCAACTCCGCGGAAAACGTCCAAACTAGGGCAGCACGTGCGCGCGACGCTGAAAACTGGCCAATACGTTGAGGAAACACCCACAGAACGCCAAAACGTGGAAACCGGGCAAAAACGCCCGACTCCACGGAAAACGTCCAAACTAGCACAGCACGTGCGCGCGACGCTAAAAACTGCCCAATACGTTGAAGAAACACCCACCGAACACCAAAACGTGGAAACCGGGCAAAAACGCCCGACTCCACGGAAAACGTCCAAACTAGCGCAGCACGTGCGCGCGACGCAGAAAACTGGCCAATACGTTGAAGAAACATGGACCGAACGCCAAAACGTGAAAACCGGGCAAAAACGCCCGACTCCGTGGAAAACGTCCGACTAGCGCAGCACGTGCGCGCGACGCTGAAAACTGGCCAATACGTTGCAGAAACATGGACCGAACGCCAAAACGTGGAAACCGGGCAAAAACGACCGACTCCGTGGAAAACGTCCAAACTAGCGCAGCACGTGCGCGCGACGCTGAAAACTGGCCAATACGTTGAACAAACATGGCCAATACGCCAAAACATGGAAACCGGGCAAAAACGCCCGACTCCACGGAAAACGTCCAAACTAGCGCAGCACGTGCGCGCGACGCTGAAAACTGGCCAATACGTTGAACAAACATGGCCAATACGCCAAAACGTGGAAACCGGTAAAAAACGCCCGACTCCGTGGAAAACGCCCGACTAGCGTAGCACGTGCGCGCGACGCTAAAAACAGGCCAATACGTTGCGGAAACATGGACCGAACGCCAAAACGTGGAAACCGGGCAAAAACGCCCGACTCCACGGAAAACGTCCAAACTAGCGCAGCACGTGCGCGCGACGCTAAAAACTGGCCAATACGTTGAAGAAATACCCACCGAACGCCAAAACGTGGAAACCGGGCAAAAACGCCCGACTCCACGGAAAACGTCCAAATTAGCGCAGCACGCGCGCGCGACGCTGAAAACAGGCCAATACGTTGAAGAAACATGGACCGAACGCCAAAACGTGAAAACCGGGCAAAAACGCCCGACTCCACGGAAAACGTCCGACTAGCACAACACGTGCGAGCGACGCTGAAAACTGGCCAATACGTTGATAAAACGGCTAAAACGTGGACAATGGGCAAAACCCGTGCAGGAATTCCTGCCGCGGCAGAGAAATGGCCCTTTTCTCTGCCGCGGCAGCAGTGTACCCCTCCTTCACAAGCTGAAGGGCAAGGGTCCGGGGTGGGGGTGCGTTCCCCAGGTATAAGAGGGGGAGGGTGGCCGAACCCCCCGGGGCGTGCAAGGGTCGTGTTTTATGGGAAAAAACACGTGGATTTGAGTGGGATCCAAGAGGTTGGCGCACGCCCCTAGGCAAGACGTAGCGGTTGGCTCAGTCGGATGACGTTTCCCTGTAACCATAACCGTAAACCGGTCCTTTAGTATCCGTACGGGGATCTGGGTCTGAGGTGTATTGCATGAGGTGTAGCACCATGAAATTGACGATTTGAGCTCCGCCGCGCAAAAACGTGTTAATCCGGTGTCGTCCACGATACTTGGGAGCCGTTGCCCTGGTCATGTAAACGTTCCCAGTCAGTATGATT
>OV702281.1:88912526-88915026 GCA_916181665.1 Avena sativa
CCCCCCGAGCTCGGCCCCCTTCCTCCCCAACCGCTGCTCGCCGCCAGGGCAGCCCGGCCCCGCCGCTCGCCGTCGAGCCCGCTGCCGGCCGCGCCTCGCCCCGTCGCCGGCGCGCCCTCTGCCTCGCCCGGTTCCCCGCCTCCTCGCCGGGCCCGTCCTCCAGCGCCGCCGCCGTGCCCGGCGCTCGCCTCCTCCGCTCCAGCCGGGTCGGTCCCCTCCGTCGCCCTCCTCTCCGGCCGACCCCGCGTCCTCGCCTTCCCTGGCGCCGGTCCCTCGGCAGCACCCCGCCTCGCCCGCAAGCTCGCCGCCCGCTCCTCCCCTCTGAGATCGATCCGCCGCCGCCGAGCGCCTCCCACCTCGCCCGCCTCCGTCCAACCGCCGTCGCCGCCTGGCTCTCCTCCCCGCCGGCCTCATCTGCCTCCGCGGCCCCCGCCTCGCCGGACTTCTCCTCCTCGCCGCCCCCTCTGCCGGCGCCCCTCCCGAGCCCGAGCTCTGCCCGCTGTCGGTCGTAGGCCGACTCCCGCGCGACCTCGGCCTCTAATCGCCGTTCCTCTCCAGGCCGTGAGCCCCAATCCTGCCAAGTTTCTGTTTCAGTACCATGTAGTTTTCCACCCTCACGCGTGAGACATGTGTGTTTGTATGTGTGTCCGTGTGAACACTTCAACCATCACAATCTTTCAGCGGATCCGAAGACCTATGACCACCAAATTCGACCTTAACTTGACAAGTTCTTCGCGCGGGCGCTCACCAATAAGACCGGCTCGATGCTGATGTGTTCAACGAATGAACAAGGCGTGACTCGAAGAATACCGGCGCTAATTCAAGATCGACAATGACACTCGTGACCAGAATTCGAAGGCAAAGGCGATGCCTGCCAAGATCTGCTTCACAGAACCCTGAAGACCCCGTCGCCGGAGGCGAAGACCGATCCCGAACCCCGAAGCCCAAGATCGCCTTCCCGGAATTTGACGCCTCGATCCTGCGGGCCCGAAGACCACGGATGCGACAAGATCTACCTCACGGAACGCCAAGGTCTTCTCCCCGGAACGCCGAGTTCTCCATCGTGGGCGCCAAGCATGTCGACATGGAACCGTAGGACGCCGAACGCCAAGCTCTTCATCGCGGACCCAGTAGCCCTGATCCGCACCTGATTTCCTGTCGAACCCTGAACCCCGAGACCGGACCCTGAACCCCATCGAACCCCAAGATCTTCCGAACCCAGATGTGTGAACCTTTTCCGAGCCCCTATTTTATAAATGCCATCTATATAAATTGTTGCATATTAAATTGTCATACTCGCATGCATATTGTCATGTGGTTTGGGGGCCTTATGCCGATTCACCTAAATTAAATATGGGGCCATATGCGGGCTTATCTAGTCTTATATTGACCCCATTTAAATTGGTGTAGCGAACCGAAGCCATGTTTGATCTTGCTAATCCAACATTTAATTTGCGGGGTAGATAAATAACTTGAATCGTTTAATAATTGTCGGGACCCCGGTTCCGCTTAACCTTGCCTAATTGCATCGCTTCCTTGCCATGTCATACATCATACATGCATCATGCCTGATCTTCTGCCGTAGTATTAAATAGTGCATCCGGTGTTTCTGCTAGTGTTCTGCTTCTTTGCGGATAAGACCGTTGAGTTGATGCGAGTGTCGACCCGATCTTCGGATGAACCTTCGGCAATGTTTTCAGGCGAGCATCTCCCCCTTTCTACCTATCTTACTTCTATAGTATTTATTCCCTCCTGTTGATCTATTTCTATCTGTGTTGCGATGCTCCAGTTTTCGTACCCGTGATATCCCTTGCAGCCTTATATTGCCTTGGACACCTCCTATTACCTGTTGTTTGGTAGATAGTTGGACCTGTGCGTCGTAGTCGCTTGCTCAAGTGCTGTTGCGTGTCGTCAAGTACCACAGTTGTTGGAGAATTGCCGCCTGTTTCATGTTGGAGATGATCATGGCTTTAATTATCGTTTATTTCAATTATTGTTTAATAACTAAAATTGAAGTAGGTAAGCAGAGGCACAGGTGGGCAATAGTTGTTATTTGGTTGTTAACCGTCCACTTGTGTCCCGTAGGACCCCGAGTTCTTGACACCTGTTCCGAGATCGAGCGCGCTAACCACATGTGGGGAGATATGGGCCCCCCATCGATTTAGTACCTGATTTCAAAGTACTGTACTGGGGGCCACAAGTAGTTTGGGGCTTTATTACTATCCTGTACTTATGCAATGCTTTATTGCTTTATTTACAATTGTGCGATGGATAGCACTTGTACTGTTTTGGAAGCGGAGTGTTTTCGCGGTATTGACAGGCCCAGTTTTGGGATCCCCTGTCGTTTACAGCCACTGTCGCAAACCCTGAGTCCGTCTCGGAGACCGGCCGACTTCGTTGCGGGTGTACTTAGTGGGGTGGCCCCCCGTGCTTGCTTTGGGTCTGGGAAACGTCATGACTTAGGCCCCGCCGACATACCGATGGGTGTATGTTAATTGAT